>WYDK02118157.1:242896-258671 GCA_009867345.2 Toxicodendron radicans | reverse complement strand
GGTAAAGTAGTATTTACTAGAGACGTAAACATAAATATAATTGAAAATGTTTCATATGTGTGATTTCAACCTCTTAAAAGGGTAATTTCAACTACAAATAAAAAACAAAGATCAAGATCCAGAAACGATTAAAGAACAAAATTGCATAAATAATACTGAACGAAGTACCATGCTATGGTTTGGACATAGTTAAGCTTCGTACTATGTGGTTTGTTTTAACGTGACATGTATGGTCATCACTGTCCCAAAATAGCAAACTTATATATATATATGTTGGTTTATATTGTACACAATAAATAAGTGGACCTCTTATTCATTATTATTAGTTGTGATACACCAAATCGATGGTTATAGTGAAAAAAATGAGTTGGCCGGTCACCATTGCATTTCTCTTCAAGATCAAGTCAACCATCAACTGCACAACCAAATATCTCCCATTCAACAAGGCCCCATGGCATCACATCTTAACTAACCTTTAAACTATTTTCTTATCAATAAAGTAACCCAACTTAACGTACTCAATAATCAACACCTAATTAAACAGTCTTTATTCTATGAGTCAGAATGGATTCCTTGACCCAGTTGAGAAATCATAGTTTGGAGCTGGTTCGCCCCGCCGTCGTATCATAAACTTTGAGGAAAAAGCGTGCGGTGGGAATCGACAGTTTGGCTTGTAAAATTGAACCGAGAGTTGAAATGAGCTTCCTCTTCACCTCTTTGTTAATGCCACCCATCGAAACTATCTCCGCGTAAGCTGCGGGTTCTTTATTCCCATTAAACGATATGGATACTGATCCCTTCAGTATTACCATTACCAGCTGCATACCATAATAACAACGAAGAATAATCAAATATCAGATCGTTCAGTAGTGGATTCCAAGGTGGAAAGAATAATAGGTGGCGGAAACAGATGTGAAATAATGCGCTGAAGCGGCATGTTTTAATTACTTTTTAGTGTTTACAACGACAAGATCCTTTGACTGGCAATATACAGATACGCGTTGAAGGGTGTAAGCAATAAAAATGGCCAGATTTATGTGTTTTAATGTGAAAAGAACGTGTCCTTCGGGTGAATTTCTGTTTAAAGCAAATTGATAGCAGACGTGAAGCATTTGACATTGAATTAATGTAATTGACTACTGTCTATTATTCCAAATTGGATGGCACAAAAGAGGATAGAAAAAAGTTTCCTGTTTGCTAGTGCTATTGACGTTTGAGAAATGAGAAGATGAAACTGAATAAGGAAGAGACTTTAGATAAGTTTTGGATCACATTCAAATCAATCAAACCCAAAAATTTGCCAAGTCTGTAATACCAGAATATGAATACCGTGGACCTCATCTGTTTATTGATTGAACAAAAATGACTGGCTGTCCTCTGTCTCTGTTTCTATAAAGATACACAACTTGCATAATAATTGGATAGGATAGAACTACTTCTTCAGTTTATCTTTCATTATTAGTAAGTGAAAAGCCTAATTATTCTACCCAACACAGACTTTGAGCAGGAGATCTGAAATTGAACATGCTATAACCAGCAACTTTCAGATAACGAAATGATAAAATAAACTAGTAAGAAACATAAAGATTGAGAAGATTTACGTTTTCGGGTCGTCCGATGATCTCTGCAACGGCTTTTGTGGCGGCAGAGAAGATGGGGTCAGTGTCAAGGCCATCGAGGTTGACATTAGTAGAGACATAAAGGCAAGGCATCTTCTTCTTCTTCTTCTTTGAGGTGGCGGTGGTGATGAAGGGGGGGAGAAATATGGAGTTGATGAGAGTGGATGAAGAGCTGAAAAGAAGTAGAAGGATTGAGAGTTTATATAATTGGAGTCTACATGGCAAATGCCCACAAATAATAGTTGTGTTGCGCCATTTTAGTCGGTAATGGTACACACAGGACCATGGAGAGTTTGAAGAGTCTTTCATACTTTATCAAATTTGGCCCACACTCATCCATATTATAAGATATCCATGTTACACCATTCACACTTCTTCTATCCAATAATCATATATTAAAATAACTATATCAATATTACAATTTAGACATTTAAGTTGAGGTTGGAATATTTAGATTCACGTAATAACGTAATTCTTACAATTAATATAATATTGACACATCAATAATTATATATATTAAGATTTGAAATTACGATCTCAACTACATATACATATTATTATTATTTATAGTTTTTTTTAAAGGGTGTTCAAGTCAATTTATACACATATGGATTAATCTATGTAGATGACTAATACAACATCTCACTGACACTAATTCCTGTAATAAGTGACTAATATAACATTCTAATGTCATGATCATTTATAATAATTTTCAGAGTCAGAAGATTTAAACATGTATTCGCCGTACTAATTAACCTACCCAATGATGAGTTTTATTTATTATTTATAATTGATAATTAGATGAGTTTTATTTGTTATCTATAATTGATAATTGAAATTACACATTTACAAAAATAAATTGTCTTATTTAAGATTTTTCCGACCACTGAAAGAGGGGGGGACCAAGTTGGCTTTCAATGGCTTGGACTGTGATATTTTATGAGTGTTCACATTGGGGATGATTGATGTTTAGTACTTATTGCCACATAGAGATAGAATACAATATAGGGAAAACAATATATTCCCACCCAAACTATAGCAATATTATAGTTCTCACCAACACTATTATTTATTTCAAATTCTCACCCTTAAACCTTTGACTTTTTATTTTTTATTTTTTGGGTAATTAGACTTTTGATTTTTTGATCATAGAAAAATTAGATGGTCATATAAAAACTAAAAAATGTCCTCATAGTTATTAAATATACTCAAAATAACATTGAAGTGCATAATAACTAAATTAAGTGATAATATGTAAAACTGCATAATTCTTTAAAATGTTATTTTTTTCTTTTTATTATGCATTAAGCTGCTAATACAAAAATATTGATCAATATAAACTATGCTTCAATCACTTTTTGAATTTTATTATTCTACTGTAATTTTCATATTTAATAACTGTGGAGGATCCAATTACAATAGACTATGCTTCAATCACTTTTTGAATTAGTCAATGTTATTCTGGGTATATTTAATAATTATGGGGGTATTTTTGGGTTTTTTACATGATCATCCAATTTTTCTATCATAAAAAAATAAAAAATCTAATTACCAAAAAAAAAAAAAAAAAAGATTTAGAGTGAGAATTTAGAATAAATGATAATGAGGATGAGAACTTGAAATATTGCTATAGTGTAAGTGGAGTTATTTCCTCTCTAATATATGATGTAAATACAAGAGCCATTTGATTTGCATTACGCCAGTACCTATCTCGTGAGTCGTGACCCTCGTCTGGTTTTATAAGCCGGTTCTAATCAAGACTATATATTATTATTCAGTTAGATTATAATATAAATTTTTAATAAAGATTTGTAAAATTTATAATCGTTCATTTGATATAATCTAACAGATTTTAATAAGAAGCTAGAGTTAATTAATTTTTAAGCCATTGATTATGAATTTGTGTCATAAATCTGTGTCAAAATTTTGTGTTAGGGTTGACTGATCCATTATTATTCTTATGGGTTTTATAAGTTTGAAAAGGGTATTATTTTAATTTTATTGTTGTTTAATTATTTATTTAAGTCAATGAATGAAGGTATAGACCTTTGTTTTGTTTTCTTAATGGTATTGTCAATAGTATTTGGTAAATAGTGGGTGAGTAATATTTAATAAAATAATATTTAAATATAAAAATGTGTTTGGTAAAATTAAAAAAAAAAATAAATTTTAGTATATTTTAGGAAATATTTATATTATTTGTTAAAATAGCTAAATAGACCCACAATAAAAGTTTAACCCATAAAAGGTCTCCGGCCGCCACCGTCGATTGCCGATGACAGGAACTGTCACTGTGCACGGCTTGTCGGATCTGACCGTTAACAGCGAGATAGTTGGATTTGGCCTTTTCCAGCCAAAGATCTGGCTAGAAAAGGCTATAATGGCACACGGCCGGTCAAGCATCGTTATGTAGTCGGTCATCGGCGGCCGACTATAAACTTTTGGGTGGAAGTGTCTTTGTTAGTTTTTATAATTTATTTTTTTTGGAATAAAATTAAAAAAAATGTTTTAATTTGAATTTTAAAAAATATTTAGAATATGACGAAATTTGGATGAAATTTGGATAATATTTATGAAATATTTAAAATAAACGTGTATTTGATATTTACTGAAATATAATAATAAATAGAATAATGATAGACAGTAGACAATTTTTTTTTGGGGACCAAAAAATACTTGTTGACCATGGTTAAATATTACGTTTATTTTATTTAAATTAATTAATTCACCTGAGATTATCTAACTATGGTTAGCAAGAGAAACGTATACGAATTAAGTCTGAACGTTCGAGCTCCCATTACACAACGGCAATAAACTATAGCAAAACAATAATAATTATTATTATTATTAAGCTTGACTTAATATTGTTATATTCACCTTTAATACAGTAACACTTGTTAAAATAACTCGTTATGATTAGTTCATGTGATTAAATTAATATTATTATAAATTATTTAATAATCTTTCCATTTATATTGATGACAACTCTAACTCGACTGGTGAGGTAGTGGACATTATCGAGTAATTAAATTAATCAATTTATTTATATGGTGGCTTCCGCCGATCCGATCAGAGAGATTTTCATAAATCTACGCTCGACATGAAACATGTGGTCCTCCGCATTTGTTGTTTAATTACAACTTTCGGCTTTTTATTTATTTAATTTAAACTTTCAAATTTATAAAAAATTAAGAAAGCTCCTTGTAACATATTTATGGTATTTAAAACATGAAATGTTTAAGATATACTTTAATTTTAAAAAAGGGAATTTTACACATCATAGACTAACCGGTTAGGCAAAATTTATTTTTGGGTTTGTTTGGTTTTTAAAACTGCTTCGGATATCTAGTTTTTCGCAGAACCAAACTAGTATATAAACCGAAAATTCGAATTTTTTAATATTGTAATTAGAAAACTGATCTGGATTGAGTGTTTTCCCCTTTGGGTGGTTTTGTTTGGCCACACTTGTTGCTGTTCTCTTGTGGGGTTCTTGATTTTGTGTTGTGTTTGGTTCCCTTTTGTTGCTGTGGTTTGCTTTCTCTTGTTTTCATTAGGAACTGTTGTTAGGTATTTTCCCGTTTAGTATAATGATTTATTATTTATAAAATTACTAGTTATCCAAAAAATTGATTGGAATTTTTCGATAATTAGTTTTTTCAGTTGAGTAAGACTAGTTTTGCAACAACTTTTCACAACAATTTCTCACAAACAACTGATTCAACAACTCCCATCACACATCACATCACATAAAAGCAACAAAAAAAAATTGGACCCATCCACCTGTTGTGAGATTAGGGATGACAACGAGGCGGGGCGGGACGAGACCGGGGATCGCATTCCCCGGCCCGTCCCCGCCGCGGGGCTGGCTAGGAATCCCCAAGCCTGCCCCGTTCCCACCCCATCCACAATTGTAAAAAAATATATAAATATGATTAATTCTCCACCTAACAAGTAACACAATGACAAAATACATTTCATCCAAATGTACCCATTATTATTCTTCTACATTTCCACAATGTTAAAGATTAATTGAACATATTGTACGTGAAATAAAAATTTGCAGAATTGAAACCAACAATTGTACATGAATTACAACATCAAATTCATTTTTTAAAAACGATAAACTCACATGTAACATTCAAATAGGGAATCTCTAATTCATGGATTACAACAATGTTTATATAATTATATATATATATTTACGGGGCGGGTCGGGGATGCCAACCTCCATCCCTGGTGGCGGGGATTAAAATTGGCCCCATCCCCGTCAAGATTGGGGAATCCACACCCCGAACAGGGCGGACCGGGGTTGGTCCCTGTAAAATTGGGCCAAATTGCCATCCCTAGTGAGATGTTATTGTAAAGTAACTGTTATTGTTTTCGGTTAGGTTTAGACCTATTAACTAATTTGAATCAAACCAGTTAACGAGTTTTTTTTAACACCCTTAATTAATATAATAAATTTGTTGGTTTGTTTCTATCTTTATTATTATACCTGGCAAAATAGACCAATACCCACGGGTACCCATTTTATAAAGGATAATACTATACTTACAAAGTCTATAAATACTCTCACAATCATGACATGACACATCACTTTATTTATATATAGACTTTGTAAGTGTAGTATTATCCTTTAATTTATCATAAAAATATATAAAAAAATTAGGGGACTAAATAGATATTTATCAAACTTGCAAGGCCCAGGCCCTCACAAAAGTGATAGACCCACGATCTGTCTCAACCAATCTGGGCTCGTCCCTCCAGGCCCGTTTGCCCACCTCTAACAAACAACGACATGCCTTACTTTCCAATAATGTACCAAATGATGACTAAAAATTGAGATTGTGTGTTCTGTTTGCATTTGAAAATGGACCTAGCCAATTTTAATAATGGTTTATTGGGCTCTTCCATTAAAGACTCAATAAACCCTAAAACCAATTACATGCATAAACACACACTAATTATCAACTCATATTATTATAATGAAGCGTAATGAGCAATTCTAAAAGGATTATATAAAACAAATAAGAATATCTCATTTAAACTAACATGTTTTGATTAATATAATATAATAATTAATGTTAACCCACAACAACAAAATTTTCTAACAAATGAATCATTAATTATTTATTTAGCATTAAAAATAACTAATTCTAACTTATCATTTAATGAGGTTGGATTATCGTAAATCAATAATCATTTGTATAACCAAAATTTATCGGGAAAATCAAAATTTATTTTTGCCCTTCAGTCTAGACATTTTTACCATTGTATCCTTTCGCTATTGACTACAAAAATCTCGCCATCTAAGATGATGTTTGTTGGGTCATACAGTTTTTTTTTTCCGGAAAATAAATTGAGTTGTGATTTGACTTATTTAGCCCTGACAATTGTTTTTTGCCATTAACCTAGCGTAGGCTACTAGACCATAACCTTAAAACCATTCAATTCTGAGTAGGATGGGGGTTGCGGTGGTTGAACTTGAGCCCGCTGGGCTAGTAGCCTAGGCTCTATTACTGTAGCACAGATCCTTTGACTATATGAATTCTGAGGAGATGAATTTAAATTAAAGGGCAAATTGGGAAAATGAAATGTTTTTCTCTCCTTTCAAAAAAATATTTTTTTCTCTCTAAATACTTACATAAATGAGTGGATAGAGTACAGAGGTTTGGTCAGACTTTAATTTTCAAGTAGTTTCAGCTAGAGAAGAAGAACGAAGAAGATGCCTTGCTTGAACCTTTCAACTAATGTTAACCTTGATGGCGTCGACACGTCATCCATCCTCTCCGAGGCCACCTCCGCTGTCGCCAGCATTATCGGCAAACCTGAGGCCGTAAGACCTCTCTCTACTTGCCTGTCTGTTGTTCTACCTTTACTTTTCTTCATTTCAGATTTGAGCTTAATTATCGTATGCAACAATTTTTGGAGTTACTTGGAACTTCTTTTTGTTTCAGATTTTAGCTTAATTATGTTCCGCTACAAGTTTCGAAGTTTCATGGAACTTTTTTTTGCTATCTAATTAAGCTTCGCCGAAGCAATCTACATAATTGATGATTTGTCGGCGCTTTTCAAAATTTTGGAAATATTTACGAGATCATGTGATTGTTGTGATGTATCGCCACATAGATGTTTTTGGTATTTGTATTGCTTGTGCCATTTTAACATTTTTGTGTTGGCTGATGCTGGAATTGAATTTAACTATTCTGTTCATTTAGGGGTTAATCAAGCGGTTAGCTCAGGCCTTTTATTTGTTCCTAAGAGATTCTTAAGTTTCGGTTTCAAACTCAAGTTCTCTAAGTGCGTCTGGGGATTTTCTTGGCATCTGAAAAAGGACAAAGCAAATCACCATTCTCTTGACGATTTGCCTCGTGTATAGTGTCGTAGGAGATAGTGATGGAGTTATGACTATTTCATTTGTTGTTAGTATCTGATTTTCTAGAACGCCATTTTAGACGTGTTTTGGTGTGAATGCAGCATGGTTTGAACTACTTACGTAACTTGTAATAATTGTGTGAGCTAGCTATTGCAATCTTGTCTTAAGTTTTGTAGTCATGTTTAGTCGCTTTATATGGGACAATTTTATATTTGATAATAATTTAGACTTTCCTTATTACAACTGGTTAATTTGAATGCAATATGATGGTTCTTTCTTTGTTAATCGTTAAGCAGCTAAGAAGGAATTATATATATATTTTCTTCTACAAAACCTTTGTTTTACTTATTTTCCTCTTAACTACCCTGTTGGTATGCAGTATGTGATGGTTGTGTTGAAGGGATCAATACCTATAGCTTTTGGAGGAACTGAGCAGCCAGCTGCCTATGGTGAATTGGTGTCTATTGGCGGTCTTTCTCCTGATGTGAACAAGAAACTAAGTGCTGCAATTGCCGCAATCCTCGAGAAGAAGTTGTCAGTGCCCAAGGATCGATATTTCCTCAAGTTCTATGATACTAAGGCAAGCCATTTCAACTTTCTTGATTGTACAGATGATGACTGCCCATGCACTTGTCTCATCTCATTGCATTCTTCCTGTTTGTTTAGGCCCATCAAAGCCAAGAATATGCACAGTGTTTGCATGCTTTACACCAGCACTAGATCATGTAAATAAATCTGAACTGTTTAAAACCGTGTGAATAGTTTTTTTATCATGTTTTCTTGAGAATACAACTTATGACTGTCTTCTGGTTATTCTCTTATCACTGCCTTGTGATTTGCTGTCTGTTTAAGTGTTTTTTATCCTTGGTTTATTTTGCAGGGCTCCCACTTCGGATGGAATGGGTCCACCTTCTAAATTTAGCTCTCAGAAGATCGGTCCTGTGCATTCTGACGGCTATCTATCTATCTATCTAGTGAAGCGGTATCTTTAGAACTATGTTAAAATTGCGCTGAATATTGTCATTCTCCCTATGATGTGCTTGCTTATGGACACCGTTTTTCCTCAGTGCTAATGAATGATATTATGTTGTCTTGGTATTCTTGGTGCATGATTGAAGTCATTATATTATCCACTATTTTATCGTTGGGCCAGTAACTAGCTTTAGAAACTTTCATTGGTTCATTCTGCCACCTTGCGATTTGCCAGGAAGAACCATTCTACGGAGGTAGCATAGGTTAATCCACTTCATAGTTGAAACTTGAAAATGAATATTCGGACTGACCCCTCTGCAGGTTTTATTGTAGAAAACAAATAGAGCTAAACATAAAGTGAGGTTTCGTTTCTAAAACACAACAGATTACTAGTCTTTCACATGAACCATTTAAGAAGTTAGTATGCTATAGTATTTGCTTTTAAAATATTTTAATCTTACATCTTAGTTTAGAAGAAAAGGGCCAATACTATGCATAGATCTTGTCCACGAATAAATTTTTAGTCAAAATATTGTTGGCATACTCTCAACAATAATACTATCCCTACATCATTCTCATACATTATTATATGACAAAAGATATTGATTGATTTTAAATTAAAAATAAATTTTTACTCAATCATCTTTTGTCACATAATGATGTAAATGTAGCATTACTTTAGTCTCAAATTTGAGTAATACTACATATACAAAGAAATCTTACAAAGATTTATATACAAAGTGACGTAACAGAAAAGTGAATATGATGAGTTTGATTTTTTAATTTTTTTTGTATTCACTCTTTATTTTTTATCTATACAAATCTTTGTAAGATTTTTTTTAACCTTTTATCATTATTTGCTCAAATTTATATGCCTTTTAACTTAAAGACTCCCTCATCCTATCAAGTATCTACCTTATTTTGTCTAGCTGTTTGATCTTTAATGGACTTCATGATATTTGAGTTTTGCAATAGATCGAAGCCCAATGGTTTAAAGTCCACATGCTTCATTGGTCCAAATCCATTTCATTATTAAAAATATAAAATAAATAAAAACGCGGCTTATAGTTGTAGCATTAGATCTACTTGGCAAGATGATGCCACGTCTCCATCTAGAATGGTTAAAGAATGACATGTCAACTTCTAATTGGTCAGACTACAAATGGTTTGCCAGGAAATTTCTTTCTTCACCCTTTACTGTCGGTTGACGCGTAACCACCAAGGAAATTACCGTGAAATGTCCTTCTCTTAAGAGTCTCTTTGCTTCTCCCATCAATCTCTCTTTCTCTTCCCCCTTTCTCCTCTCCACGCTATATTCCCTCCTCCTCCCAATCCCAAATCTCTCTATTCTTAACCAATCCTAATTGTAACAAATCCCTCAAAAATCTTTCATTTCATTTCAATTCAGTTCTCCACATCCTCCCAATATGGCTTCAGCAGCAGCCCCAATTCTACCCATCTCCTCCACCCAATCCGCCTCCGCAACCGCCACCTCCGCCCAGTCCCAACCCCCGATCTCCACCCCCGCTTTCCGCGCCCTAATCACCCACCTCTCCGAGTCCCTCCGTAATGGGTTCTCCCAGCGCCGCCCTTGGGCCGAACTCGTTGATCGCTCCGCCTTCTCCAAACCCGATTCCTTATCCGATGCCACCCTCCGTATCCGAAAAAACTACTCCTACTTTCGCGTGAATTACCTTTCCGTCCTCGCTATTGTTTTGGCCTTCTCTCTTGTAACCAATCCTTTCTCTCTGTTAATGCTCCTTGGTCTTCTCGCTTCGTGGCTTTTCCTCTACCTGTTTCGTCCGTCCGATCAGCCGCTTCTCATCTTTGGCCGTACGTTTAGCGACCGTGAGACGCTTGGGATCTTGGTTGTGCTGAGCGTGTTCGTGATCTTCCTTACCAGCGTTGGATCTGTTTTGATCTCGGCTTTAATGGTTGGAACGGCTTTGATCTGTGCTCATGGTGCGTTTAGGGTTCCCGAAGACCTGTTCTTGGACGAACAAGAGCCTGCCGCCACTGGATTCTTGTCCTTCCTTGGTGGAGCTGCCTCCAACGCCGCCGCTGCCGCCGCCCCTACCGTTGCCGCACGCGTTTAAGTCAATGGTTGGATTGATTCAATTGAACCTTAGGATTTTGGTAGCGGAATAAATGTCATTTTGGTAATTTTTTTTTTCTTTTTTATTATCGTGAATAGAATATGGATCCCATATATTTTTCTTTTTGTTAAGTGCATATTTTACATGATACAATTTGTACTTTCATCCTTTTAATACAGATCATGGAATGGATATTCGAGCTTTTTATTTGTTAAATCAATGTGATTTGTTGAAGTAGAAATTTTATTGATCCGTCAGAAATTGAAACAAATAATGTATTCAAAAGGTTGAAAATTTTGGGTGATAATATTGATTCTGAATGAGTTAATCTTTGCTCCAGATTCAAGGTTTGTTGGTTTATGCGGATATTGATTTCAATGCCATATATGAAATTGCAGATTACTGTAAAGATTTGTGGGTTTATGCGAAATTTAGTTAGCATCTTGATTGCTGTTTTATCCGACTTATTAGTCTGACCTTCTTGTAAGCACATCAAAACCTTCATTGTAAGCACAATTACAGAACCGGTATGTCGGAATCAACAGTCCATAACCTTTTCCCCATTCATCAGATTGTGGGAGAGGGATCCACATTTTATCACCGAGTTTTGAGAACAGTCCATAACCTTTTCCCCATTCATCAGATTGTGGGAGAGGGATCCACATTTTATCACCGAGTTTTGAGTTGAACTGGGAAGAGTCAGTTTGAGAAATAGTATTTGTGTTAGGCTCTTTGTTAAGCTTCGTGGCTCAAGTTTAACCGAGTCATGATTTCTGAAAAGTGAAGAGCTCAATCTGTCTGCAGCTTTGAAAGGCAGAAGGGCAGCAGCCTGGTAGGTCGACACTACATGTTACTTTTCTTATGATTTGTTTCACAGAATCTGTCAAAAGTTTTCAACAGGCTTGACGAGCAAAATATTTACTGACATTGCCTCAATCTTGGGTGTAAGACTCGAAAAAAATTGCAGTAAGGTTTTCCTGTGTCATTGTCCTTGAGAAAAAAAATATGCTCTCCATAATGTTCTTTGTCAATCAAAGTAATCACTGCATCTCTTACCTACCATTAAACTCCTTATAAATAAGATAAGATTGTGGAATGGAATATTTTGGAACAACCTGAGGTGTATACTTCCATATTATTTTTTTTCATCTTTGTGACTATTTTGGTGCACAGAAAAGCCACCCTTCCTCCAGGTTGCAATAAGCAGAAACCAACTTAAGGGCCAGTTTGGGATTCTTGATTTTTCTCCTGGATATACTTTAGATTTTCATGCATAGACATGCATGTTATGTAGAATATTATTACGACCAGATCCTTAATTAAAATAAAATAAAAAAACTGAAGCGATTAATTCGACAATAGATTTTTTTTTTTTTAACTAAAATATAATTTATGGGCTCCGAATAAAGTTAAAAATTAAATTATGATAATCCACGTGGCAAATCAGAGATTCCACTTGATTCCCACGTGGCGCATACAATATAGCCGTTGGATAACAACAACGCCTTGCTGCTACATGACCCAGTTTTCTTCATAACTAACCGTTCTAAGAACGAGCATGGAAGTAAAAACTAGCCGTTACAAATTAAGTAAAGTATGAAAATTCTGATACTCACCACCTATCTCTTACTGACTTTGTCTCCCTCGCAAAAACAAGATCCCACATACATATGCTTCGCCCATCCTCTGTTTTATCATTTATTTTCTTCATTCTTATTACTTGTATCTTCTCTCGCACTTTTACTTCACTAAGTAAAGCAAAACCAGGAAACAAAAAGAAGATATAAGATATATCAAACCTTACATCTTCTTCTTTCATTCTTAATTTCTTTCAGCAATTTTGCTGGTTCTCTTTCATTTTCATGGAAAATACTTGTTGCTTCCTGAACCGATTCCACAGCAACAAGTATTTTTCGGCTTCTAGAGTTTCAAACAAGTTCTTTCTCTATGCTCATTTGTTATTGTTTCTACTTGCTTTTACTTCTCATTCTGTTTCAGGCCGTTCTTGGGATGGGGTGATTGTTACTCAAGCAGATTTTCAATCTCTTCAAGCCATCAAACGTGAGCTCATCGACTTCACAGGAATTCTCCGGAGCTGGAATAATAGTGGTTCGGGAGCTTGTTCTGGTGGGTGGGCAGGAATCAAGTGTGTTAAGGGACAGGTTATTGCCATTCAGCTTCCTTTTAAGGGTCTCGGTGGCAGAATCTCAGAGAAGATTGGTCAGCTTCAATCTTTAAGAAAGCTTAGTCTTCATGATAATGTTATTGCTGGATCAGTCCCCTGGTCTCTTGGGTTCCTTCCAAATCTCAGAGGGGTTTATCTCTTCAATAACCGGCTTTCGGGTTCTATCCCTCCTTCAGTTGGTAACTGTCATAATCTTCAGACTCTTGATTTAAGTAACAATGCACTTACTGGTACAATTCCTCCTAGTCTTGCAAATTCCACCAGGTTGTTTAGACTTAATTTGAGCTATAATTCCCTTATGGGTTCTATCCCAGTACGTCTCACCAGGCTACCTTCTCTTACTATTCTTGCTCTTCAACACAACAATATATCTGGTTCTATTCCAGACACTTGGGGTGTTTTAGCACGAAACAACTCTTACCAACTTCAGTTCTTGAACCTTGATGATAATCTTATCTCTGGAACAATCCCAGCTTCTTTGGGGAAATTGGGATTGCTTCAAGAGATTTCTCTGAGTCATAACAAGATTGTTGGTCCTGTACCTGATGAACTAGGGAAAATCTCTAGGCTACAAAAGATAGATTTATCATACAATGCTATAAATGGAAGCTTTCCTGTTACCTTTACCAATCTAACCTCTCTTGTGTCTCTAAATCTTGAGAACAATCGCCTTGGTAACCAGATGCCAGATGGAATGGAAAAGTTACAAAACCTTACAGAGCTCAACCTGAAAAATAATCAGTTGGAAGGTCATATTCCTGAAAGTATTGGTAACATCTCTGGCATTTCCCAACTCGATTTATCCGAAAACAATTTCACTGGTGAAATCCCTGATTCATTTGTCAGCCTAGCCAATCTTACTTCTTTCAATGTTTCTTACAACAATCTCTCTGGTTCTGTTCCATCTCTCTTCTCTAAGAAGTTCAATTCAAGCTCTTTTGTGGGGAACCTTCAGCTATGTGGCTACAGTATTTCAACTGTATGTCCTTCCCCTTCACCTCTCAGTATTGCACCTCCCCCAAAAGAAGTACCAAAACATCATCGTCACCATAACCTCAACACCAAAGACGTTATTATCATAGGAGTTGGAGCTCTCCTGGCAGTTCTACTTATCCTGTGCTGTATTTTGCTCTGTTGTCTGATGAAGAAGAAGTCCACTTCAAAAGAAACGAGTGGTAAATCTACAGTGGGGAAAGCTGTTGAGAAGGAAGGTTCAATGGCTGGCCCCCAAGTTGAATCAGGCGGTGAAATGGGTGGGAAATTAGTCCATTTTGATGGTCCATTTTTGTTCACAGCTGATGATTTGTTGTGTGCAACGGCGGAGATAATGGGAAAGAGCACTTACGGAACGGCATACAAGGCAACATTAGAAGATGGTGGTCAAGTTGCTGTGAAGAGATTAAGGGAGAAGACTACAAAGGGACAGAAAGAGTTTGAAGCTGAGGCTGCTGCACTCGGGAGGATTCGCCACCCGAATCTCTTAGCCCTCAGGGCCTATTACTTGGGACCTAAAGGAGAGAAACTCCTTGTTTTTGATTACATGCCCCAAGGAAGTCTTGCATCTTTCCTCCACGGTAAGTTTAACATTCAACCAACGCATAAATCGTATAATGCCTAGCTTGCTTCAATTTTTCTAAAACAAACTGTTTCCTTGTATGCAGCTCGCGGCCCGGAAACTGTTATCAATTGGCCAACAAGGATGAATATAGCAGTAGGCGTTGCGCACGGATTAAACTACCTCCACACACAAGAGAGCATGATTCACGGAAATCTTACATCCAGCAACATACTACTAGATGAGCAGACTAATCCTCACATTGCAGACTTTGGCCTCAACCGTCTAATGACTGCTGCTGCCAATACTAATGTGATTGCCACTGCAGGAACACTGGGGTACCGGGCACCAGAGCTCTCAAAGCTGAAGAATGCCAGCACGAAGACGGACGTCTACAGCCTAGGAGTGATCATATTGGAGCTCTTAACAGGAAAGTCCCCTGGTGAGCCAATGAATGGAATGGATTTACCCCAGTGGGTGGCCTCAATTGTGAAGGAGGAATGGACAAATGAAGTGTTTGATTTGGAGATTATGAGGGATACACAAACAATAGGTGATGATGAACTACTGAATACATTAAAATTAGCTCTGCATTGTGTGGATCCATCACCAGCAGCACGTCCAGAAGTTCAGCAAGTTCTTCAACAATTAGAAGAGATTAAGCCAGAGCTAGCTGCAGCAGCTGCTAGTTCTGGAGATGATGGAGCAAAAGTCCCAGGCCCCCAAAGTGAATAGAGCTATATTCATTATTACCATATTATTTTTTTGGATGCAAGAATAAAAAAGGTTTTTGATTATTTGGTTTGGTTTATAGGATTTATAGAGAAAGCAGCAGATAGTAGTTGAATTCTTTTAATTCATATTATTTGTTAGTGTATTATATATAAGTTGGAGTGGATTGAATTCATTCATTATACGTATTCTTTTTGTCCAAGTCAATAATGTTGTATTCTTTTTAATTCATGTTTATGT
>WYDK02118157.1:232397-242796 GCA_009867345.2 Toxicodendron radicans | reverse complement strand
GGATTGAATTCATTCATTATACGTATTCTTTTTGTCCAAGTCAATAATGTTGTATTCTTTTTAATTCATGTTTATGTACACTAAACATAATAAAATTATGACACTGTATTACTCTATATTTTCTTTTTGTACCCAATGTGTTTAGATCAGTTTACGTATACTTAGACCAAATTATCAGAGAAAACTACCGTTGCAATCTCTCACTTAAATCACAGACACTCAGATAAGACACTCAGATGAGAAATCGAACCTAAGACCATTGTCTTGCATTACTCTATATGATCATGTGTTAACTTTAATATCTAAGTTTAGTAAAAATATTCAATATCCTTAATTTAATAACTTGTTTGCTAAAGGGAGGAGTGATAAAGTAAGTATGAAGTGAAAAAAATAAAGGAGTTCAATGACATATATATATATATATATAAACTTATTTGGGTCATGGGGATTAGTCGAGATCCGGTAATAAAAAAAAAAAATTCAGCTTATTTAACTTCAGTTAAGTGATAAATTATAAATATTTCATTATAGATTTAAAAAAAAAATAGAACAAATAAACTCGAATTAAATTCATTTACATGTCAGTATTATGTATTTTATTTAATTAATTTATTGATAATTAACTAAGAAGTGCGTTTTGGAAAATGAAGATTGCTTAAACGGTGTCGTTTGTAGTATGAGAATGTAAATATAAACTCAGCTCTACAGCTCACTCTCGTCGTTTGTAGTATGCGAATGTAAATATAAACTCAGCTCTACAGCTCACTCTCGTCCTCTCTCTCTCTCTCTCTCTCTCTCGTGATTCGCCATGGAAGGCCTTCAGTTACAAAAAATAGCAATATCAGGTCCGACACTAGCTTCCATGATCCAACGGTTCTCCTCTTCCCCTGGCGACGTGGACGGCTTCATCTTCGGCCATGTCACTCAAATCACCACTCTCTCCGACGACACCTCCTCCTCCGATAACTCCGCCTCCCAACTCACTGCCACTATCACCAGCTTCCTCTGCTCCGGTTCACCTCTCTCCTTTTACGACGCACTCGGACGAGTCAATTCGCCCAAAGTCCCCTCTTATAACCAACACAACAACCTCCTTGGCTGGTTCTCCGGCCGCCGCCAAACCGCTCTCCGTCCATCCATGCGTGAATTCTCTGTCACTAATTCCCTCTCGAAAATCCCCCAATTTATGTTTTCAATTAAAAACTCTTCAGAAACCCTAAGTCCGTGCGTTTTCATTCTCTTCACCACTCCCTTAACAGACCAACTGATCCACACGCACCAGTACCGAGCATACCAATTCAACACTTCAAACAAATCTTTTCGCGCGAAGTCACTCGACGTGGTTAACATCGGCCCCGCGTTTCGAGGACATTACGATAATTTCGCCCCGAACTGCGCGTTTCCGTTGATGAATTGCTCGGCGATGGATGAGGAAAGCGTGTATGCGAAGGAGGAAAAGGTGAATGATCAAAAACAATTGGATTTGTGTACGGAAGGGTTTCAAATTGAGAGGTTGAGGCGGCTGATGGGGCCCGAGGCGGCGAATTATACCGAAGCTTTGGAGGATTTGTATGAGAAAATGTTGGCAAAAGCTGAGAATTTGGCCCGGCTCGTTGAGTCCAGCTCGGCTAAGGTTTTCGAGTTGGTGAGTTTATTTATTTTCTTGATGGAATTGTTTTGATTTGTGGATTGAATTTTCTTAGATGATTCTGTTTGTTTGGCAGGAAAATAACAATCGGAAGTTGAGGTACAAGGTTTCAAGGTCTGGTGGATTGGAGTAATTGCTTGTTTGGTGCTCTCTTATTGCTGGTTCAGTATCAGGTAATTTTGTTGTTTATTCTGTTTAATTTCATATTCTCTATTGAGTTTGACATGCTGGTATTGTTAGTGAAAATAAATTCTTCATGTTCAGTAATTCTTGGAATATGAAAGCAAGCATCTGTAGTTAGCTGGTAGAGTGATAGATATAGATATAGCCTTTGGCAGGCTACACAAAAGATGTCAATTTTTTTTCCATAAATGGAGACAGTCATCCTGACCAGAAAAAAAGAGATTGCTAAGTCATGTGCTCAGAGTATTAAACATTTTCAGAAGATTTTGATTAGTGGGTAGGAAACTTAAGCAAAAGAAAGTTATGTGTACTAGATAGGATTAACCAAAAAGCGATGAGACACAATTCAATATTGGTCCTGTATGTAGGATATTATGTCTCAAGAAACAAGCGTATATAGTCCAAGAATTCAGAGGTAACTCTTGAGGATATGTTTTCTTTGGTATATTGCACAGTTATTGAATTGCTGGACTACAAATGTGTTGCCAACTCTTTCATCGTCGTTTCTTTTAATGATAAGCTAGATTTTGGTAGTGAATTCATTATGTTCATCTGTCTCCCTGATTTATTGTTCTCTTGGTTACTTCTGGAATTTTGATAACAGAGAAGTGCCGATTCTTTAGCTGAATGTTAGACGGTGGGAATTTTTCTGGTGGTTCTGTAAAGATGCTTCTTGTGGTTGGGATTTTTTTGGGTGACTTTTGAGCTGAAGTTGGTATATACTCTGGAGCCGCTGATGATAATAGAAATGACAATTGGGAATATTTGGTGGTTCTGGAAAGATGAGGATGGCTTGACATTGCCCCTATTTGGGTACTTATACACCTCCTACAGTGATCATATCTTTTTTACTATGTATATCTCTATTTTTCTCCTTTTGCTCTTCAGAATTCTTGTAATTTAGTAACCCAATCTGGTTTGTGTTTAAAGAATGAAATTGGATATGAATCAGATCATGTTTGGATTACTTTATTTTTTATTTATGATTCAGTATCTTGACAATATTTCTGTCTACCGGAATTTAGAAATGTTATTAAATTTGGTTATTGTTCACATTAGGAATGGCAAGGAATTACCAAATTGCATGTGATAGAACCATAAAAGTACAGACGATAGATAGAAAAGAACATCAAGCAACAATGACGGCTGTGTAGAATAAACTTCTTAGATGTTATCAAATGTAAGTCAATGTCGAGATACAATTAGGGGGAAAAAAAAACTATCAATAACATACCCCCGATTAATGTTGGCAGAGCTGGGAAGGTAAACTATTTTGCTTCTAAATTCCTCGCCGTACCACCAAATACTATATGCGACAGTCATACTAACATCCTATTTAGGCAGATTGGTGGTATGTTATATAAGATGTCGTAGCTCTTAGAAATTTACTCACCTCAATGAATCCCTTTGGCCGCAATAGAGCGTAGATTTTCAGATACAGTGATGTGATTCTGATATAATTAAACATTGGTGTGGTGCTGCTTTGTGGTTACCCAACTGGATTTTAATACTTGAAGCACTTGCATGTGATTTTGCCAGACGGAATTCAACATCTTTAGAAGACAGTAGAAATGTCAATAAATTAGCAAGATTCACTGCTCCATCTCAGACCACACCAATTTCCATGGTCCACTTTTTGTGCTCAACCTGCAATAAATTACAATAGATATGAGTTCAACAATCCATACTTCAATACTAATATCCAGCAATTCATGCCCAAAAAATGCACCAATTTTAAGATACTGATCTGTTAAATTCACCATTCTGTCATGATAAAATGGGTATAATACACCTTATTATCACATTCTTGACTGAAGTTAATTAATCATTTTTCGAATTAAAAAAAATGGTACACTATACTTATAGATATGATGTGATAAAATATGATATGATAAAATTTCCACAAGAACATTCGCTGTTGCCAGAAAAACACAATGCAATCAAATTGGAAAACTTGAAGGCTCGGCACAACAGAAAATCGACAAGTAACACGATTTGCCATTATCCTTATTAACAGTTAAAGGCTAACATATACTGTATTTGAAGTCGTATCTTGATATTGTCTCCTACAAAACCTAAATTAAGTTTACCTCCAAATTCCAAATGCTACACGCAAGGTCATGAATAGAAATAACCCAGTCCAGACTCCAGGAAGACCAATAACAGGAGCAGCCACAAGAAGGAAACCTGATGAGATCACTGCGACCAGTACCTACCCATGCCAACTTAGCAGGTGAGAAAGGAAAATCAAGTATTATGTTAATAATGTCATTTTGGTAGAATAGTAAGCACCATAGAGTAAGCAGCATATTCATAGTCGGAAACCCCATAGTAGAGCCCATCCAGGACAAAGGCAAGAGCATTCACTGGCTGAGTTCCAGCAACAAACTGCAAAATACAGTGATCTTAGAGGTACAAGTAAAGCAGTTTTATGTCTAAAATTACAAGCTGCAACCAGTACCCCATAGTGGTACTGTAAACCATGACAAAACATCAACTTGATCATACTAATTCATTCGTTTATAAAATTAGGTTCCTAGATCCATAAGATTTTGACCATAATTGGAAACGGTATAAATTTTGTCTAGGCAAGAAATAGAAATCAAATTAGACAACAAAACTACCAATAACTTCTCTTTTAAAGGTAGTACGCACTGTGTGCTTAACGCTTCACTTAGTACACACAGAACATGCAAAGCCAATTTTGAGCTTCAATATCAAAGCTCAAATCTGACTGAAAAACCATTCCAGTCAATCGAATTGGATCAGATTTAGCATTATGCTGTTTCAAAGTTGCCCTAGACTCTGCAACCAACTAGCCATCCCAGGCTGTTGATGGCAGTCAAATTTTTTTGGATGGAAAGAAAGTTTTCCAACTTCAAAAAACTGTTGAAAAAGAAGTGGCTTACCAAAATACCGGACCAGGCAATTTCCAGAACTTCTGAATCTGTGCTGAATAAATGAGAAAATGCTCCAAATCCAAGGAATAAAATAACAGCCAAACCTATTCCTGTTACGAAACCAATCTGCTCGCCAGTCAATGGGCAATAACATGAAATTGAATCAGTTAAATGAAAAGAAACCAAAACACTACGAAAAATTAAATGTAGCAGTTATTGGAACTACAGACCTGTAGAAGTCTGTAAACCACTTGGCGTGCTTCTTCATAATTTCCTTGAGAGTAACCAGTGGCAAGCAGAGCCTGTGAAAGAGAGATCAAAACCATAATCAGAGAACTAAACCGGTTCAAATAAAAACATTGAATCAATTATCATGTAGATCTGTACATGATGTCATTATCAAAATAACATGCAAAAAAGAGGCCAACATTCCACCATCGTAATGTCTTCCGTTAAGGTCCGTGCACCCTAGCCAGCATTCACTTCTACTACAAGATAACTAATATTTGCTCTCCTACATTGTGTCTATAACTTTTTTATCCATTGGAAAACTGGTGTGAGATATGAATATAGATAAAAAGAAAGACCTGAAACAGAAACTGCATTGGTTTTGTTTTATTAAAATCTTTTCCTAGTGAACCCATTAGTATTCTTACCCATATACAAAAACAATAACTAAAACAGTGTAAAATGATCATAGTCGTGATAATGAGACCTGTCTTCTTCACATTTAGAAGAGAATCCAGTAGATGTTGGCAGAAGCATACATTACAAAGCATTCTCAGATGTATTATGATCAACCACAGAAGTCATAGTACATCTCAAATAAAATTTCAATTATCAGGACCTCCAGTATAATGCATAGATTATTTGTTCCTGAGTTGGAGATCAGCTACTTCTCAAAATATTCTTGGTCAATCAATTTTTTGCAACGTGATACCATATTATGTGAAACAACAGTGGGATGTGAAAAAGTTTTACCTGACCAGCCAGAGCTAGTGCATCAGTAAGCAAAGATACTGTCAACCAAACTTGTACACAAATTTGATAACCAGCCATTGGTACGGGGCCCTCCCTAGCTGCCATGGATGTTGCCAGTGTCATGGTCAGAAGAACTGCTATCGTCCTGCCGATCAGAAGACCACCTGGAAAACCAAATAGCATATCCTTCAATCAAGTGGAAAACTTATATAAGTTGTAGCACTGTTTACATACATGAAGTATAAGGTGCATCTACTTTCCTCTAGTGCCCACTACCATCAATTTGTTTACTTGACCAAACTGTTGTAGTAAATTTTTTTAATTGTGCAATAAAATCATAGGCTGGTTTGATCCGTCAAAAAAAATTCAATTAAAATGCCAATTACTATCAGTAATACCGAACTTACAATCAGATTATCTTTTTTTTTTTTTTTTTTCCAGAATTAACACACCAAGAGGAGTTATAGCACTTGAAGAGTAGAGTGTAGTGGACCTTTAATTTTAGGGTATGAGGAATGTACCAGATTTCAGGTAACGGACTAATCTTCCGCCATCAATTTCCGGGGACATCAATGATACTTTGCCATTCAATTCCCACAGAAGGATAAAAGCAATCAAATATCTGGTGAGATGTTAGTGAGAAAACTGTTAGGAAAAAACAAATAACTTCTGTAATTGCATGAACATAAATTGCAAAGAACATCAACAATGTTAAGTTTACCACATAATTGACGTACTCAGAAATCACAGTGGCAATAGCAGCTCCACCAATGCCAAAATGAAAGAAAAATATTAAAATAGGATCCAAGATTGCATTCAGTAAATTGCCAACCCCTGGTAATCCAGCATAAATATTTGTCATATACACAATTAAAATATCAAGAAAGCAAATAGCCCATACGCCAAACCTTTTTTAGCATAAAATTACATACTGAAATACTATTACTTGATAGTTATTAAAAAAGGCTAAACCCCAAACCTTGACTCTAAAGCCGTAGACTTAACAGAAAATAAGAGGATCACTTCAATAAGTATAATTTGACAAAGTGCTAATCTAACTCCATAGTCTTAACTTCACTTCTTCAGTTCATGATCAGTTGGAATTATGTTTGTAATACAGTTGACAAAATGGCTATTTTGATAGTCAAATGAGAGTATTAACTATTATTCAAGAAAAACTGCTCAATGCCCATTACAGATGGATTACTGACAAAAACTAAAGGTTATCTGACTATTGTATAAAATATTCCACTGTGCATGGACATAGAATTAACCTGAACTTGTGATTTCAATGCACATGCAGTTGAAAGCAACAACCACGTTCATTCAGAGAAATTCAAATGTATGTACACTTATAGACATGAATATAGATAGCTAGCTGGATTGAAAGTGAGAGAGAGAGAGAAGAGGTGTGCAGCAATACTTGCCAATGGCATATAAAGGTGTCTTTGTATCCATAAATCCACGAAAAGCACCTTGTGCAGCAAGTGCAATTACAATGGGTGGAGCACCAAAGGCCCTTGAGGCAAGAAAATTCTCAGCTGGTACTCGCATCGGTGAATCCTTTAAAATAATGAATCTTAAAAGAAAACTCCAGAAAACATTCTCAACAAATATATGACAAATATAGAATCAAAATATAACCATGACATATCCACAGTCACTGTATTACCATTTAAGGCACAAATGAAGGAGTCTTAAGCACGAAGTATTGCTCAAAACTAGATATTTTGAAATTCACTTGCGAATTTTAATGTCTCAGTAATCAGAAGTGGTATTAACTTAGATTACCTTTGCAAAGAAAATTCGGATGTAACCACTAAGAGTTATAAACTTTAAGCAACATTCTAACTGATGGCATGTCTAGTATTTCTATCCCCACCCCAAATTCATGCTTGTATCAGTGACCAAGAAGCTAATGTTCATTCACAGTCCTGAGAAATAATTGGCAAGATATATGAAATTTCTCATGCTCTAAGAATACCAAAGAATAGACTTCAACAAGGAATTTTTAAATACCAGAAACACAGAAAATAATTGGAAAAGTAGGACGTACGACAGGAATACCCATGATATTCATTAAGAAACCTGAACCAAAAGAGAGTGCAACAGCTTCTGCAATGCCAAGGCCAGCAGCAAGTGCTAAAGAAGTCGATACTGAAGGAAGCTGTTTCTTGCCTTGTTGCTCGACACCACAATCTTAATGACAGCCACATGATAAAAAATAGCATTTAACTAAACAAAGTAAGAAATATAAAAGAAAATAATATTAATGCACAAAATTGAAACAAAGAATGCTATCCCGTAATAGCTTTATTACCATCACCAATTTGGCTAGTACCAACATTGCCCTGATTATTTAATGCCTGCTCTTCAGCAACAAAGGATGTTGTTATATTAAGCAATGGAACATTGAACAGTTTTGACACTAGATTAAACACAGAAACTGAAACCCCAACTGCCGCCAATTCAACCGATCCTACACAATAAATAATCAAATCCATTTACAATCATGAACCAACTTACATAAAAATATTAAACAGAAACAAAAATCAAATCATACTCAGACATCACCAAAACATGTCCTAATAAACTTCGAACAAACTATTGAGAAACAGTATCCACAAGTTCAATAAACTTGGCAATCAAGATTCAAAGTGGAAAACATCAAGAAGTTCAAAATCCTAGTGTACAATGATATTCCCAATTAATTAGCTTAATCATTTAATACCACAGAACGCTGCAAATTGCCACGTTCAAAGTCGAACTTCCTAACAAACTTTTACAAAGCTAACAACCTGTCTATTGTATGATTCAAAGACAAATATTTAAAACTTAAAATACAATTCGAAAATCTAAGTTGCTTTTCAATATTTTAAACATCTGAAACGTTTAACTTAGTATTCAAAAACTATATTCGAGTTAAAAGCTATAACAATTAAGAAATTAAAAGCTAAAAACACTATATCCAAAAAACATTTTCAAAAACAACTTAACACATTTCAACTAAAGGAAATTATATAAATTCTGGGCAATTTCTTGTTTCTGGAAACGCAAACATTAACAAAGAAAAATAAAAAGCTACCTAAATGACCAACAAAGGCTGTATCGACAAGTGACGCAATAGGATCAGCAGCCAAAGCCAACGCAGCAGGCAATGCAATAGACCATATCTCCATTCCCAATTCATCAAGCTTAAATCCATCTCTACAATATTAAGGGGGGGAAAAAACAAATTAAGAACCAAAACAAAGCTACAACGAGCTAGTCAGCTACTTCGCGTAGTACCTCAAACTGCTGAGGAAAACAGAAAACGAATCGGCTGAAGCCAATCGGTTCGGGTCGGGTTTATCTATCACTTTAGGAGTTAGTTTTTGCGGTGAAGTTTCGAGAGAAGTGGCGGTAGTGGTGGTGTTTTTCTCGTGAAGTGATGATTTGAGGACGGTTTTGTATCGAACTGAGCAGGTGAAGTTTCTGGAACGAGATGAATTGGTTGTTTGTTTAGACGAAGAGTAGAGACGACAGAAAAGATGATGCGAGAAAGTAGTAGTGGCCATTTTTGAAATTGTTAGTTGAGAAGAATGAGAGAGCAAAGAGATTCTGATTTGAATCTCCGCGAGGTAACTGGAACCATGAGTTTTCGTGTTGCGTTTTGTTATTATCTGCCAAAGAAATTTAGCGGCTAAATTTGTGGTTACTCAAAATATCTTATGTTTGGAATTTTGTAATGCAACTAGAGTCGGTATGCTTCTCTTGTGTACTGCTATCCTTTATTGTACTAAGGAGGCATTTGGTTCAATAAATGTTATATTACTGTGAATGTTAAATTAAGGAGATGGTATATTATTTGAAATATTACTGAAAATCTTGAATAAATTGTAATGTTAGATTACTGGGAATGTTAGATTAAGGAAAAGATAGATTATTTGAAATATTATTAGGAATTTTGGATAAATTGTAATGTTAGATTACTGGGAATGTTAGATTACTGGAAATGTTAGATTAAGGGAAAGATAGATTACTTGAAATATTATTGGGAGTCTTGTATAAATTGTGTTTGGTTGAAATGTTTTGGAGTGTGGGTATATTATATTAATATGTTTGGTTGAGTTTTATATGTGTAGTTTTGTTAAGTAAATTAGTTAATTTTACGTTAATTTAATCCTATTGTTTAGAAACTTAACAGTTAGACCCCCATAATATAACTTTAAAACATCACAAAAGCCCCCCACCTTAACTCAGCCACCACCAGCCGCTTGTCGCCACTACTAGCCGTAGTCAACAATCATCGTTCCGGCCCATGTTGGGCTGAAAACGACAGGCCATTAACGACCTTTCCATTTTCGGCCCGATCTATGGCCAAAAACGACCAGATCTATTCTGGCAGTTTCCGTCCAGAGGTCGAAAATGAAAAGGTCGTTTTTGGCCCACCATGGGCCGGAACGGTGACGGCCGTTGGTGTCAGACAGTGGCAGGGTAAGGGCGATTGGGCTGGCAATGACTTTATTGAAGTGCAGGGGCATTTTAGTCTAAAAGTTAGATTTATATGGGTTAAAAGGTATTTGTAATTTGTTTAAATAATGAGGGCATTTTTGTCCTAAACTTTCATTATAAGGGACAAATTTGTAACTTAAAATAAGATTACCAAGTAATCTCATAATACCATAGGTTTTGGAGGTAATCAGAT
>WYDK02118157.1:175593-185597 GCA_009867345.2 Toxicodendron radicans | reverse complement strand
CCACTGTTTCTTTCTGCTCATCATCATCCCTTTCTTTATCAGGTTCATCAGCAGTGACCAAGTTTGAGATTAGATTGTTTATGAATCCACTTGGCTTCTCTTCTCCTCCTTTAGCTTCATTTTTGTTGTTGTCAACCTCTTCAGCTTCTTTAATCTCAGCTATTGATCTCGGATTTTCTGGATGAAATAAGCTTTCAGCTCCTAGAACACCATCTTCCATATTTTTTCAGTTGGGTTTTGTTTAGTTAATGGGTTGAATTATTTATAATAGCCAGGGGGACAAACGTCTGTGTTCAAAGGGTTGTCTAAAAGGAAGCTATAGGTTTACTACACGTACTTCATAGTTGTTGAATTGTTGTCTCTTAAAGTAACATATACCATTGCAGGCAGGACACGTGTCTCACCCATGGCCGATCTAGGATGTGTACTCTGATCTCGAGACAAGGTCGGTGGAAAAGAAAACGTTTCTCTGGTAATAATCCTATCCGTTCTGTTTCTCTTAACAATAAGAATCCACAGTTTTCTGAAAGCTGAGGAGCTGTTTTTACTTATTAACCAACAATTATTTTTGCTCGTAAATGTGGTATTGTCCCGTCAACTCTCACTATATATAAGACATGAATGATCATTTTCTTTTCGAGTTCTATATCCTCTCCAAACTATGATTATTTCATTGATTATATTAATTGGAATGATCATATCTTGAATAAAGTATGAATTCTGATTCATACTTTATTCAAGATATGACCATTTCATTGGAAGTGAATGGTCATACCAAAGTAAGGAATTGTCGTTCTTTCAAGTATGACCATTCCATTGAAAATTATTGGTTATACCAAGACTCTCTTATCAGTCTAAGTAAAGAACGGTCATTCCTTTTAAAGGAACGGTTGTTCCCTATGAGAGGAACAACCGTTCTTTAGGCTAATCATTATCATTTTGTGATTTGAGTTTAGTCAAATGACGTGAGAAGACAAATTAACTAACACATTTGCGATTGTAAATCGAAGTTATAAGAAACCGTTGTCATCCATATATTGCCTGGGAAAACAAACACACACCATTCAATAGGCTTTGACAGCAATTGTCGAAGACCCGCGTACGCATAAACAGATGCAATATCAAAGAAAAATATACATATATGTTATGGCAAAAGTCTTTCATGAATCGGAATTCATACAACCAGTTAATCAAGAGACGTATTTATATATGTGGTTGTTTTCTCAGAAACTTTGTGAAGTCCTGGTTTAGCGATGGTAACATGTTCAATTTAGGAATAATGCCCACTTCAATTCAAGAGTTAAAGAGTAAAAAGTGGGAACAATAATTTCTGTTGCTCTGTATTTGCAATGAAAAAAATAGAAGAGTTATTTGTCCATCCAAAGTTTCTAAAATACACATGACATCAATGCTCACACACAACAAACCAAATATATAACTACATTCATTCTGTTGAAAACTAAAATTATATTTCTCAGCGTCGAGAACAGTTCAATGTGAAATACAAATGCTTCTGCTCTCAGTTTCAGATGTGGTCACGGTTACAGATTAGATTTATCACTACAATTGGAAGAAAATCTGAATAATCGTTGGTTTTAGAAGAAAGATGATCGATAATCCCAGCAAAAGTCGCCGTGAAGCAAGACTGCATTTGAGTTGTGGGAATGAGCAACTACCAGTCAAGCTTGCAAAACTTTGATATTATAGTGAGTCTAAGGATCATCCCGGCCAAAGGGTTTCCTCTTTGCTTCCCTCAACTTCTGTCTTCTGGCCTCTCTTGCTTCAGCATCAGCCTCAACTTTCTCCATCACAGTACGGAAACCAGGAATTGTCTGGCACAATTTTTCATGAACCAGGCTGCTGAGTTCATGGTAAGCCTGAAGCAATTCCTGCAAGCACAAAACACAGTAAGGTCATATAAGGCACATGCATCAACCAGGCTCATAATTATAGTACACTTGAATTTGCAGGGATCTACAAACACTTGAAACAAAACTGTAAGAAGCAAAAACTGTACCATAGCATCTTCATTCCAATTTTTGATGTAAGGGGGGCCTGTTGTGAAGCAACCAAGTGGTTCACGGTACCACTCTCCATTATATGTGATCTGATCCATGGCTTGCTCAATGCTTAGAACCTCCCATGGCCTTAAACCGGGTATAATTTTTGACAATTGGATCCTATCTCACACAAGCAACTAAATTAGCTCAGTGACTAAGTTTGTATATCATATTTGCAACGTTATTTTAGATACACCTAACTTGAGAGACTATTCAGCGGCATCAATACCCCATTTCTTTACCAATAATCAGAATGATAATCATTAACGACAATTGCAACAAAGAGAAATAGAAAAGTTCAGCAATACCTGAGATCTTTTGGAATGAATTTGTTTGGCATGTGGTCAGATTCCAATATTGTAGTTAGTTCAGAGCCACTAGCCCAAAGAAAAAGCGCATAACTAGGAATTCTAACTCCTGGCCAAACACCATCATTAGCTTTCAGCACTGCTAAATCACGTCTCCGGTTCTCCAAAGCTTCTTCTTGCAGCTGTTTATAGGTTTTCTTTTCCCGTCCCTTAAGAGGAACCCAAGGAGGCATACCTTTTTGGAGTTTGTGAAGGAAAGCTGTAGCTGCAGCACCAAGCCTAACTGAAGAAAACCCAACCATAAGCTAAGAATCAATTAAAGTAACAAATTTATGTTTTCACCAAACAGAACAAAGCTGTATATCATTAAACCCCTCTGCACAAAATAGAAGATATAGCAAATATAACAAATTATAAATCTATCCATAAAAATGCTTCGAGAAAAAAAGAAATCATGGTTGCTAAAATAATTTCTCATATATATTAACCTCTCATTGTGAGCGAATATGGGAATGGATAAAAAGAGTTTAGGCAGTGAGTAGCACAACTTCAAACAATGTGGGATTGACATCATTACAGAAATAATTCATCTAATATTATTCGAAAGTTAAATGATTGCTTTCATCATAAGATTTTAAGTTAAATCATCCATAAAAAACATTCTCATCAGTACATTTATGTTACAAGGTTCACAGCAAATAACTTTATAAACAATCCAACAAACCTTCCCAAGTAGCAATGGCCTTTTCCAAGCCATAAACCATGTGAATTGGCGCCCATTCATCCATGTCATCGCCCCATATGAAAGTATCCTTATCAATAATCCCAGCACCCCAAGCAGTCTTAAGCGTTATCAGCTCCAACGGCCCCCTCGTCCGCCCCAACCGATCCTTATAGTACCAGCCCCCACTCCTCATTATAACTATATCAACCAACAATAACTAACACTATTCAGTAAAAAATTAACATAAATAAATAAAACTAATACAAGTTAGTAAACTTACAGTCGTAGTAACGCTTCTCCAGCCGCTTGTATCCAATTGCCTGAGCAACATCGATGGGCCGGCCCGGCGGGTAAGGCCGTTGTCTGAAACCCCAAAGTCCAAACAAGAACTGCTTCATAAAATCCCAAAACTTATTATCACTCTCTTCTCTCGTTTTTATCGCCTTTCTCGGCATCGGCCGGCCGTCCAATCCGATTACATGCGGGAGAGCTCGCCACAGCTTCTTGTCCTCACTTCTATACGGAGTATCATTCTCTTTGAGCTCCATTTCATTAATATGATCCCTTATCTCCTCGGCTCGGGTTAAAAATTGGACTAACGGGCTGGCCCGAAAAGCATTCCACCACTCCTCGTTTTCTTTAATTTCTTCTTCGGTTGGGTTCTCCTTTTTCTCAAAAGTCGGGTCTTCGCTCAGGATTTTTTCAACTTCTGGAGTGTGGCGGTAATCGGGGAGGTTCTCGCATTCCCAGTAGTATTGCTCCATCAATTGCTTGTAGAATCCGGGCTTTTCGGGTTCCGAGTCCGGTTGGGGTTTTGGGGACTTTGATTTGAAGAGGTTTGATGAAATTGAAGCAAAATTTGGAGTGGTGGGTTTCTTGTTGGAGAAGAATGAGAAGGGTTGGGTGAATGAGTGGAGATTGATGGGTGAGAGAGGGTTTGAGGGTTTACTGAACCAGTTTTCGAAGGGGTTAAAGCTGATTGAAGCCATTGAAGAATGAAGATCAGGGTTTAGGGTTTGGTTTAGAGTAGGAAAGAGACTGAAGGAAATGTTGAAAATGGTGGAAGGAGGGAGAGCGCTGAAGTTGATGATGATAGAGTGTGTGGGTGAGACTGAGACTGTGTTGGGCCCGTTACGGCTCGTTAACTTTCTCTATTAGGCCCAACAAACACGGTTTCTGAAAGCACTTTGCTAATTGAGTGATGGAAGACCAGACCAAAAAAAAAAAAAAAAAATTGAGTGATGGAAGAGATTGTAAACATGAAGACACAGGAAATATAGAAACCACCGAAAGCAATTGTTTTGGAAGATCAAGTGTTAGGGTAATTAATCAAATCATGTAGGACCCTGAAAAAATTCTTTAGCAAGACTTATCACAAACCAGTCTTAAAAAATAAGTCCATTATTGATGTTCTTTATCTGCTGTTGGTCCTACACACTTGCCCTTGTTCTTAATCAAGGCACCAGAGTAGAAGAATAATGTCTGTTTGATTACATGTTTTATAAAGTACCAAAAAACACTCTCAAGATTAAAAAAAAAAAAAAACCCTCATGAAGAGTTTATGTTTCTGTTTTTAAAACATGCTTTCTAAATATTATTTATTGCTAATAATGTCATTTATCCATTTGTAATTTTCATGTTTGTGTATAGAAGATAAAGAGAAAAAGAAGCTGAAAAAGCAAAAGTGAAAAAGTGTTTTGATTAGTTACTTTCAATGCTTTGAGGGCAACTCTAGGGCAAAAACAAAGAACATGAGTATCATAAACACCCAGTTGCTTCATAGTACTTTGAGTTCACCAATGGCTTCTAAAAAGCAGTTCATATTCTTGCTTATTGCTTCTGTTTTGCTCCTATTGGTCTCTCCATCCTGTGGTCAAAATGTGACTGTGTCTGTTTACTATGAAACTCTGTGCCCATATTGTGCAGACTTCATAGTAAACCATCTGGTGAAGGTGTTTCAGAATGGCATTATTTCTATAGTTAATCTTCGTTTGATCCCATGGGGCAATGCTTTCATACAACCTGATGGCACTGTTATTTGTCAGGTCACATTTTTGTCTTCATCTATCCAGTTCATTATTTTCTTTTGCTCCTTAATGTTAAAAACAGAATCGTTAATCAACATTGATTAGTAATTTTTTGAGCAGTGTCACAAAATCTTGAAGCATTTATCGGCTTATGGTTTTCTATTGATTCCGCTAAATTGAATCATTTCATTTGAAAATGTTTTTGCAGCATGGTCCAGGTGAATGCTTGCTAAACACCATTGAAGCCTGCACAATATCCATCTATCCTGATGTGGTAAGCCTCTTCATCTCCCAAAAATCTCCAAACAATATTCATAATCAAATATTTTAAAACATCAATCCCAGATGAACACAAATTTTTTCTCTGATTTTCGTTTCGGGTGTTAACGTAAGTTTAACTGTGACAAAATTAAGTTTGACTTATTATAACGAAAGCTGGTTTTCAGCTATCAATTATAGCACCTTGTGAAGAGATTCTTTGCACTACCAGAGAAAAAGCTAAAGTTAAGGTCCAAATTGAAAAGCAATTAAGGGAATTCCACTTGACACACATTATCAATAAAATTTTCAATGCAGGTCCAGCATTTCAGTTTTATCCACTGTGTTGAGCGCCTCTCGTTGGAGAAAAGGCAGGCTCAATGGATGGATTGTTTTAAGATAACAAGGTTGGGTAATGTACCCATCAATTGTTACAGAAATGGAAATGGAAAACTGGTTAGTTTAAGTTTATGAAATTTTGATCTGGGAGTAGAAGTTCCATCTTTTATTTGTATATCTCTACTGGCATATTAACTTTCTTATCAGCTACTTCTGAGAGTAATTGCATTACAATGTGCAGCTGGAACAGAAATATGCTACTGAAACTGCTCAGCTTAATCCACCACATAGATTTGTGCCATGGGTGGTTGTGAATGATCAACCACTTCAAGAGGTTAGTCTCTGGTGTTTGAGCTCTCTCACATCGCTCTTACTAGCTTCAAATCTCAAAAATCTTCTTGTGGATGCAGGACTACATGAATTTTATAAGCTACCTCTGCAGAGCTTATAAAGGCCCTCAAGTACCAGAGGCTTGCAGATCACTTCCACTAAGGACCAGTGCATTGGAGAATACAGATACCACTAGCTCAGTGTGCTTTGCAGTGAGGTGAAAAGCTAGGCATTGTAAAACACAGTCTCGAAGAAAAGAAATTTCAAGAACAACGATTTCTTCATAGACTCACTCTGGAAGAGCTTAGTGTGTATTATTGCTGGTCAACTAGTGTTAATAGAATAAAGGACTGCTGAATTATAGTGTTCAGATTTGCTTGTTTTGCGATGGAATGTAGAAACTGATTTGGCTAGAATTGCATTCTTGATAGTTGATCCACATTCTGAGTCTAGCTGTTCCTGTAAATGAATATTAATGTTTTCCTGCAGTGTGCAGCCTGATAACATTTTGAATATTATAGCTTCATTCATTGAGTTTGTGTTCAGGCAAAATCTTGTAGAATTATTTATTCTTGCTCCATTTAGCTCCTTAAGATTTTGATAAGAAGTCTTTCATGAGTTTGGGTGGAACTCACCTTGGAAAACCGGCTTATTAAAAGAGGGTGTCCAAACCGTTATAACTCACATGCCCACTTATTTTCTTTCCAATGTGAGATCCTAATAGATTTCCAGAGGGACTATATTATCGCAGCCCTGCTGGCTGATGAATGTTGCTACTGATCTATTATTACCATCTTCATCAGAAAACAAAGCAATAATTAAAAAAAAAAATGAAGAGTTCCTCAGAACATGTCCTCACAATTGTTTTAGGCTCCATTCATAAGTCATCTATCCGACGGTGAATTTTTCAGTATGATTCCAATAATGGAGCAGCTTAAGTCAGGACGTGTGCAGTAAATAACTAGTTAGAAATATTAAATATTGTAATAAATTTTTGAGCAAACCAGCACACAATAAAATATTATTGAAACATTTACACTTCCTCTCCATTCCATATTTAACTCCCACCTAATCTTCAGGCTTTCTGATCTTCTTGTTGAAATATTCACAATACTATTGGAACAGGTGGTCTAGTTATTAAGGGAGTTGCTGAGCACTTAAATGCAGTTTAAAAGGAATCTAATGCACTACACCATATTCAGGGAGGACTGAAATTATGATATGACCAAAATCAATTACAGGAGGTGCAGTATAAGTTCAATTGCAGTGCAATTATCTGCGGAAAATCATCTTCTTCAATGAGGAAACTTATATAGTAATTTGACCAAAATGGTCCGAATTGTAACAAATTGATGCTTTCTACTTTGATATGAACTGTCACAGAGAGTAACTATCACGACCAACCCGACATTCTGATTACAGAAACACACAGGAAATTATGGAGAATAGACTTGGAATGCACCAAAATCATCTTCTACCATAAATCTCATTTTATATCCCTTTAAATTATGAAGTAAAGTATTATTCCTAATGCTTTCCGGGCATTCTGATTAAATATTTTATAGGGACAAGAAACTGTTTCAAATAGTATGAAAACATCAAAATAAATCAAGAAATGATCACAGAACAGCTTGGCATGATAGTCACTGCATTACTATGGAAATTACAACTTGAAAAAGAGGGCATTGTTGTCACATTACAACATTCAAAATACAGGCCAGTGAATAGTTTCTCCAGCTATATATTCATTTATATAGATACTATGAACTGCTCTGTCTATGCTCTAAAAAATGGCTTTTTGCAAATTAGTCTTCCCAACTACTATCACTTGGCTCTTCTTCTTGTTCATGTTTCCATCTCTTGTTGCTTCTTCTTGCTCTAATCTTGATGTTAAGGCTTTACCCTTTGGCAATCCTGAAAAAGTTAATCTCTCACTTTATTATGAAACCTTGAATCCAAGTTGTTCAAATTTCATCGTTCAGCATCTCGCAACTGTATTTGACAATGATCTCATCTCCATTATCAATCTCAGGCTGGTCCCCTGGGGTAATGCTTACACCAACAATTCTAGCAAGATCATTGTTTGTAAGGTCACATTTTCATCTTCACCCTCTTTGTTTGGATTTATTTTCTTATGCATACATTTGATTTCAAGGTAGCATCGAAATGAAGCAAGACAGTGCTCTCACTTACAAAGTCGTTTTGTTAAACTTTTTTCACCTGTCATTACTGTTGCAGCTTCAGTGTAATCTCCCAAGAAGTTAGGAGGAACAAACCTTGATCATGCTTTTTGATAGCTCACAAAGCTGACAGAACAGAAAAAACATTTAGAATCTTGAAACTTTATGATTAACATTTTCTCCTCTTTTTTCTTTTCTTTTTTTTTTGTTTGGTTACTTTTGTTTCCATAAAAAAAGTCTGATAACTTTCAGCAGATGATCTACATTCTAGCATGAAGAGGCTAAGTTGAGGCTTGAGAGCTCCCAAATTAAGGAGAGGACAGGAAAATGTGCTTTATTTTAGGTGTTTCCACACATATTAAACTATATAATTATTATGTTTATTCACCATGGACCCACTATCTCTTTTCCCCATCTCCAATTTTTAGGATTTTCACCTTGTTCTTTTTGTAATAAAGAAAGAGAAAGTGAAAGGTTATGTTACTGTTGTAATGGTTGTGCACCATTAAATTTCTCATGAACTAACATAAATATGCATGATGATAATGAGCATGGCATGCCACAATTATCAATCTAAGTTCTGGATTACCTTGCAATCTGTTTGTTTTCAACATTATGATGACTTGTATCTTTCATCAAATTTTGCAGCATGGCCCAGAAGAATGCATGTTAAATACAGTTGAAGCATGTGCCATCAATGTCTGGAATGAAAATTTGGTAGAGCCAGCTTTCTATTTCATAATTTCCTTGAATCCTGAAGCTGGATAATTAGTTAATGTTACTACAATAATGTTGATGGAATATGTGGCTGGAACTTATAGGTGGTAGATATAATTTCCATTTAATCTTTGATTTTGATGTTGCAGAACAAATACTATGGTTTTATTTACTGCATTGAGTTTTTAGCCATTGAGGGAAGGCACAAGGACTGGAGTACTTGTTTCGACACGTTGGGATTGCCTCAGAAACCTGTCTTGGATTGCTATGATAGTGGAAATGGAACAGAGGCCAGTAATAAAAACACTTGCTGATTCATAATTTTGTGTTCTTTTATTCTCTAAAGAATTAGTCTAATGTTGAATTGATTGACAAGCAGTTTGCACTTCAATATGGATATGAGACTGCTCATCTTATTCCACCAGGCTCATTTGTGCCATGGGTGGTGGTGAATAATCAACCAATTAGAGAGGTAATTTTGTAATCTGTGGTTCTTTCTCTCCCTCAACAACAACAACAACAACATTTCTGATGCAGGACTATGGAAATTTTACAACCTATGTGTGCAATGCTTACAAAGGCAGTGCTGTGCCCAATGCCTGCAAATCGCCTTTACCTGGGATCCATTCAGGCCAGGAGGCAAGTCGGGCAACGAGAATGTCGAGGTTCAAACACGCTTCGCGGAAGTACCTGATATAAAAATTGAAAGGCCAATTTGCATAGTATGATTATCTGAAGGAATATTGATAAAATGATATAGCTTGTAAAGGGGTAACTTTTGTTATCTTCATCTGCCAGTATGAATTATAAATTTGTTTATATACATATATCTTGTATGACAATAATGGGATATTGATAGAACACCCTTCCAATATTCAACCCAACAAATGAAACAGTAACAACTCAACAGCCAAGAAACAAGAAGAGATGATGGATTTCGAAACTTCCCGCCAGCTTCCTTTTTATCCACTGCCTGCTCCCTTCTTTCTCTTTTCATACACCCTCATCACCCTTGTCTCATCAGATAGCCTCAGAACTCTATCCAGGAATATTAAAAACAA
>WYDK02118157.1:41164-58921 GCA_009867345.2 Toxicodendron radicans | reverse complement strand
ACAAATTATATTCTATAAATGGGAATCTTCTTTCTTATAGAGCCAATTAATTATAATGGTTTGCTTTATAAATGAAGTTAATAACATCGATCACCCGCTTAAATTTAAAAAATTAGGAGTTTCGAATCTGATATCGTATATCTTAATCATACATCTTAGTATACGTTCTACTACTTAAGCTATTCAAGAATGAGTCTACAAATTTTTTTTCCGTGGTTTATGAAATAACAAAATCATCTTAATATTAATTTTTAGGCATTAAATGATTGGAGGACATTAACTAAAAATAGTATAACTTCTAATGGTACACTAATATTAAAGGGATCGCTGTTTATTTCAGAAAAATTTAGTTGTTAAATCAAATCTAAGGGGGTTTGATTTCTTTACACAATGAATATAAATTCTTTCTTAAATTTGAAGAATTGAAATTATGTTGGCCATACTATTTTAGCATAATAATTTAGTTTGTTAGACAACCACTGAATTAGGGGAGTTCATATTACTTGCTCTCACCTCATAATTGATTGGTTATAAGGAAAACTTTTTCTTGTTAAAGATATTGGCATATGAAATAAGATAATAATAATAATAATAATAATAATAATAATAAAGTCCTTTTTAGTTTCCAAAATTGTTTCAAAATTATTAAATTAAATTTAATAATGTAAGAAATTGGGTTTATGTGAACATAAGTGATGTGTTAAAAGTGTTTATAAAGAAGAAGAAATTAAATATAAACTTAATAATTTAATTAAATAAAAATTTAAAATAAGGTTTCTTTAAAAAAAAGGTACATTAGTCCGTTGGGCCAAATCGGATAACCAAAAAAGGCCATTTGTTATCCGGTTGACAGGGGTTGATTTGTAATTTCCTTTCAAGTATCGAGCATCTGTAAGAAAGACTGCGATAGTTTACAGAGCTCGCGTCTCTCAATCTCAAACTCAATGGCCATAAACACAATCAATCTCTCTTCTCCACTTCAAACCTCCTCTTCACTTCGCTTAGTCTCTTCTTATTCTCCCCAAGCTGCCCCCAACCTTTCATTTTATACACGCTTTAGACCCTCTGTCCACCTATCCTCCGTTTCTTCTAAACCCTACAGTAATACATTTAAACCTCGCTCTCTTATCATCGCTGCAGCTGTCAAAACCCTCTCGGAGACGGAGTTGCTCGCCCTGCCGTTAACTGATGAAGAGTCCAATTTGAAATTGCCGTCAGAGTCCGGCGTTTACGCTGTTTATGATAAAAACGATGACCTTCAATTCATTGGTATTTCACGGAACGTTGCCGCCAGCGTACTGGCTCATTTAAAATCGGTATCGGAGTTATGCGGCTCCGTGAAGGTACGTATATTTTATCAAACAGCTTCATAGATGATGCAGTATATTTCTTTTTTCTTTGATTTTGACTTGAATTTTCAGAAATTCGCAATTAATTTGCAAAGGTATTGGAGGGATATCATTAAATAGTTATAGAGATTTTTATAAACCTCCTTGTGGTTCCATAAAGTTTATTACAAAGCATAAAGTTGTCCTACGAATGGAATTTACCTGAAAATAAAAGGAGTAGGAGTCTCAATGAGGGTTATTTGTGAGTAGAGTCTCAATGGGAATTCAGTCATTTAGGTCAAGAGATCTTATTGCCTGACAACCCTATTGCTAAATTTTACAAACCTTTTATCTTACAAAAAGCTATACACTTTACCTTGTGCTTTGAATATGTATTATTAAAAAAACATTAAAACTTAACTAACTCGTGATTGTTTTATGCTTTTATGCTTTGGAATCTTGTTTGTCAATGGTGTGATTGGTTTATGCTTTGGAGTCCTGTTTGTCAATGGGTTCTTGGAGGCTGGTTAGTATATGATGTTTGTAAAATAAGGTAATATAACTGGGAACATATGTTCTTTTGATCTCCATTTTTCTCTATGTTGTAAGATTAATGAAATTAAGGTGTTCTAAGATTCATGGAATTAGAGGGCAAAGATAAGCTGCAGTGTATATTTATGTGTAAATTATGAAAAGTTAGATTGTGAATTTTGAATTTTGAAGATTTAACATCTAACCGCCAACTAGGATGTGTACTATCGAAAATTGTTATGAATGTAAATTGGGCAAGCCTGTCTAACTCATCTTTGTTTGGGCTCTTTAGACAAAGGCTATGCTCTGGTAAAACGGTTGTCATTTGTGTAAGATTTTTTTTTGGTAAGTATTTGTGTAAGATTTTGGTAATAGCATTTGCCTAATATAATGTTGTTATTTTAACTTTTTTGTAGGTTGGGGTAGTAGATGAACCTGATAGAACAGTTTTAACCCAAGCTTGGAAGTCATGGATGGAAGAACACATACAAGCCACCGGAAAAGTCCCACCAGGCAATGAATCAGGGAACACCACTTGGGTTCGACAGCCTCCTAAGAAGAAAAAACCTGATCTCCGTCTCACTCCTGGTCGTCATGTCCAGCTGACTGTTCCACTTGATGAGCTCATCGATAAGCTGGTAAAGGAGAACAAGGTGGTGGCCTTTATAAAGGGATCAAGAAGTGCACCAATGTGTGGATTCTCGCAGAGAGTTGTTGGCATTCTTGAAAGTGAAGGGGTGGATTATGAAAGTGTGGATGTCCTTGACGAAGATTATAATTATGGATTGAGGGAGACACTAAAGAAGTATAGTAACTGGCCAACATTCCCACAAATTTTCTTGAATGGAGAATTGGTTGGAGGGTGTGATATCCTCTCCTCCATGCATGAGAAGGGTGAGATTGCAGGATTGTTCAAAAAGTAGGTAGATTTTGGAATTTATGTATTTGAGAAAGGTAGCAGAGTACAAAATAAGATCACAAGTGACAAGACTATTTATGTGGGTAGAGAGTTGATTGCTTAATGCTTAGGCGGTGGATGTTTTCTTTGTGTATAATATACAAACTTTATCCATTCGAAAACGAAGGAACAATTGATTCCGATTTGGTATTGAGCCCCATCCCTTCTTCCTTTGTGTAAAAGTAAAACAATTTGTTGAACCGCTTAATGAAACCGTTTTCAATTTTGAAGGACTTTCCTGGGTGAAGCCTTTTTGCAAACAATTATAATTCATTATCTTGTAGTACAATCAAGGGAGCATCACTATTGAAAGTTGAAACTCACCAAATTTATCAATTGAAATTTGGAACCCCTTCTACAATATTGTCAATTCGAAAACTTCTTTTTTTTATTTCTTAATTAAAGTGATTGAATCAATTTACGTGAAACTCGATTAATTTTCAAGAAAAACTAATATAACAACATATCGTAACGGTTCGATTAAACATAACAGACTTGTTTTAATTTAGACCAATCTTCTAAAATTGTATAAAATGTTATTGAATATTTATATGATATTTGGCCACAGAAGTGATTTTTTACCGAATAACTAACGAAATTGACGTATCACATCACAAATTTGTAATTGTGTTGCTCTTATCTAAACGTATATCTAATTCAATAGTCAAAGCGGGGTCCATAATCCAGGCTGGGTCTACATCATTATTGCTCTATAGAAAAACAAAATACCCACCCAACATTACAAAACCCAAACTTAAAACAATAGTAGAGTAATAATTATCATAATATCACTTAATTACACAAAATGATTATTCCCGTAACTTGCCTTCCCGTTAAGCGGACGAGTTGTTATGAGTTATGACCTTTCTTCTTTTCTTTTCCCAACTTTCTTCTTTTCTTTTTCTTCTTAAATCAATGAAGAATCAAAGATGATTTCACGTGTTTCTCGCGCTGATTTCTCCTGAACCGAACCGAGTACGAGATAATGGAGACTGAATCATCTTCGTCTTCCAGTAAATTTAAGCTCTATGATCAGCTGGAATTGCTAGAATTTAAGGATAAGTACGTGATAAAGTCTCTCGAATATCCCGATCAAGGCTTCTCAGTTGATCGTAATGATGGGAATATTCAGCTGCTTAACGGTAACAGTTTTGTTTTTTTGTAATATAATTTGAGCAACTTTATGTTTGGTTTCCGCTAAAAGGAGGGAAAAGAAAATGAAATTTCTAGAAATTAAGCTTCAGGCAGAGAATAGCCAAGTATAACCTCGTGTGAAACTAATACAATTATTTAACTTTGTCTAGATGTGTTTTCTGATAATGAAATCTATAGGAAGGTTATTGTATTTTACATTATAGTTTTGTTGAGTATGAACTGAGATTCTTTTTTAGGTTGAGCAGTTGAATTGGAGATAATTAAGCAACTTGTAAAAATTAAATACTTCTGCTAGGTCAAATTAGTGAATTTACATAGACAGCTTATTCAACATCTGTCGTTATTCACATCTTATGGAGACTATCTGAGTTTTTTTTTTTTTTAATTGGCTTCCTTAACTTGGGAAATTAATTACATTTTATACAGATGATACTTGTTCTGGAAGCCCATGTCAAACCACTACAATATATGGCGTGGCGGGAACAATACGACTGCTAGCTGGTATCGTTGCTCCAAATAAAATCAAATATTCTATTCATTTAATTGCATACTGTTTCAAGTGCCCTGATTGAAATGTTGCTTTGTGCAAATTGATTTGTAAACCAGTAATAACTACTCTATACAGCCTTTTTGTCATTTTTTTTTCTATTGGTTGACTCTTTTAATTGTATGCTGTACTTGAACTTTCAAGTAACCCATGGACTAAACTTGCATAACAAGTTGACTACCTTCAGGAGCTTAGTAAGCATTGTAGTCATGAAAAAAAAAGACAGTGATCATAGTTTTATGCACTCTTTTCTTGTTAGATGAGGTTTCTAAATCTAATTTTCTGCATGAGTGCAGGAAAATATGTACTAGTAATTACTTCACGGAAGGAAGTTGGAACTTATCTTGGTTTCCCTGTTTATAGAGTAATGTCTATGAAGTTCCTGTCTTGCAATGAGGCTCTGAAGAATTCAAGTTATCAAGAGGTAAGGTTTTGCTTCTTTTGGTCTCAAAAGAGTTTAGTGAGGCACGTCTTCAAATGATTGATATTTGTTTTTATCCTAACCTTAGTATTAAGTGCCTGTGCAGAAAAAGGACGAGGCTTACTTCATGAATCTATTGAAAATAGTGGAAGCAACCCCAGGATTGTATTATTCATATGAAACAGATATAACACTGAAGTAAATCCTTTTGTTTTGAAGCTTTCTTTTTAAGTATTTTCCCATTGTTAGCATAATCATCTGCAGTCTAGGTACATTTATATGTTGACATGTTAAAACTGTTATTTATAAGATGCATTTGCTTGTGTGGTCCAGCTTACAGAGGAGATGTAAGTTAGCAGAAGGGTGGATGGCTAAACCAACTTGGAAGCAGGTCTGCTTTGCATAGACAAGTTTTTATCTGAAAATAATTTGTATCTTGTTCATTTGATAAATCATTGTGATGTACTTTCAATTTTTGCACATTAACTTTTATGGTGTTACTCTAAGCTAAGGATGTGGGCTTTTTTTCGACCATTTTTTATTGCTTATTCTTTACAAATGTTAGTATTCAAAGATTTGTAATAAGTGACAGCAGTTTTAATGTTTTCTGAGCTCCATATTTGTTAGAAATAGTTATTAGTACATAAGGAAATAGTGTATTTCAGTGTTCATCGATGCTTGCTGATAATTTTGAATTCCAATTTTCTGTTCGTGTTCCAGGCTGACCCTCGATTTGTTTGGAACCGAAATCTATTGGAGGAATTTATTGAGTACAAGGTTAGAATTCGTTTTGCTTAGGTTAGCATTCTGGTTATGCTTCTCTTTGTTTGTCTGAGGGAAAACCAACTTAGAATTTCAGTAAGAAGGAGAGGAAAGATCTCCTTGTTAATTCCTTCAATAGGATTCTCAATGAATTACGTTTCTCCTAACACGATTGTTTTTCTGGTGGCAGCTTGATGGGTTTATCATTCCTCTTTTACAAGGAAATATCCTTAAGTCTTTAATTCCTTATGCTTTTTATTTAACATTTGTATGTATCTGTGGGTGTGAGTGTGTTTTGCATGTGTTCACTTTAATTTAGAAGTGAAGGAAAAAAATCCAGTGTTATTCTATCTTAATTGTTTTATTTAACCAAGTTTCAAGCTTCGGAGTTGCTAAGTTAAAGCTAAAGGATTCGCTTGCCACAATAACATTAATTTCAAGGAGGTGTAATCGGCGTCTAGGTGCAGTATTATAAAAGATTGATTCTCATAGTTATTGATGCTGCAATGTTGGAGTAGTTTTGATCTATATGATTGTGATATGGTAATATGGTTACCTAGGGACACGAATGTGGAGAAGAGGAGCTAATTTTGAAGGTGACACTGCCAATTTTATTGAAACTGAGCAACTGCTAGAAATTGAAGATTTCAGATCCTCATTATTGCAGGTATACTGTATCTAATGGTAGATTAGAAAATGATTGTGTGCTTTAACATTGGTATATCCAGCTATTCAAATTTTTAATAAGATCAGCTACTATCCCAACTCATGGCGTTATGTTGTCCAACATGTTATGCATAAGGACCCAATATTACTGTAGGACCGAACTTTTTGACAAAGCATTGTCACCTTCAATTTTTTATGGGATGTAAAAATCTAAATTAAGGGTTTTAATTTTAGGCATATTTTGTATTCGCTCACCTAAATTAACAGACAACTTTGTTTAGATAATGCTGTCTATCATAAAAACTCTCTTCGGGATAGTTTTCATGTCCCTTTTGAGTTTTGATGCTGTATTGGGTGTCTAAATTGTCCTTGTTTTATTTATTATTACTTTGCTAACACACAAGAACAGATTGTGTAGTTATATTATATCATTACAACTACATACTTTTGCCAGAATGATTGTTATAGATATGCAATAGGTAGTGCATACATGTTAGGAGATGAGCTTGCATATTCATTATTTTAAACACTTTTGTCTTTTTCTTTTTTAACTTCATAAATGAAGATCTCCTCAGTTGGGAAGGATGATACACTTGCATTATTTGATATTTATGGCCATCAACCTTAGAGATGTCAAAATGGGTAAAATCAATTGACATAGTAGGATATTTTATGGCTTAATTTGACATGTATCAAAGAATTTAGTTTTTATAACAACATAATATTAACACGAAATATTCCCCCGACATAATTTAATGCTCCCATTTGTATTAGATAGGTGACAAAAATGATCCGTTTGACATCTCTAATCAACCTTAAATAGTGCTGTCTTGCGGAACATGACCTGTCAATACTTGAACACAATCCGAATTCTGATAAAAGAATAATATAGTTATAATTGAACTTCTTTCTTGTTGCTTCATATTCTGACTAGAGTTGCCCAAAATATCAATCAATTCTCCAGCAGTGTTACAGTTTATTTATCTAGTTAACGGGAAAGAAATAATTTCATTTTCAATGCCTATATTATTGGTATTCTTATTATATTTTTTTCTGTTTCAGATTCGCGGTTCAATTCCTCTGCTGTGGGAGCAAATTGTTGATTTGAGCTATAAGCCACGACTTAAAATTATTAATCATGAGGAGACGGTACAGTGTCACTCCAAAATATGGTGCTACTAAAATTGGAGGTATAATGATGTTTTCCACGTGTGTTCATGAATTTTTCCCTTTATATACAGCCCAAAATTGTGGAGCGGCATTTCTCTGATATATTACAAAGATACGGAGAAGTTATAGCAGTAGACTTAACTGACAAGGTAAGAAATGTCTTCTCTGTTGTCTTTACCCTTAAAGCAAAAATATGTCGTCTATTGTCAGTAGTTTCTCTTTTGACCAATTGGCAAGCCAGAAAATTGGGTAGCTGGAGTCAAGAGTTTCCTTTGTGATTTTTTTTATGAGCATAATATCTCTTTGGCAGTTTTAATTTCATGGGATTACTGGTATCTACTAATTTTTTCTAGTTGCCTACTTTATGAATTCTTTACTGTGGTCTATCTACAACTTTGAATTTTTCTTTCACAAGGAAAATGTGTTTGCTGAGAATCCAAACTTATAATCAATTCACTGTTATTTATTTTATAATTTAGCATGGTGATGAAGGTCAACTAAGTGCAGCATATGCAGCCGAAATGCAAAAGCTTCCAAATGTGAGGTGATATTTGTTATATCATTGCAGGGCGACAATAATGTTTGATTTGCTCTTTTTTGATTAACTTTTTAAATACCATCTTAGCCCCCTTATGCTATTGTCATTAAAAGTTTAATGTATTATTATTCAGTGACAAATAGTATTAATTAACTTCACTTCTCTATAGAGTGGCACTTCTTTTCTAATTTAGCTTTCTGCTTCTTGATTATAATATCATCTTGTTCTGCATATTTGGTAATCTATTGACCTTGTTTCTGTCACTTTTGTCCATTTTTCTTTTTCTTTTACTTTGTTGCAGGTAATCAAACTTTGTTGGATGATTTTTTTTGTTAGATTAATATGCTGAATGCTAATATGATTGGTTATATAAGATGGCAGGTGCTTGGGGTTAACATTTAGGAACTTGGTTATGTGTACGATAACATTTACAATACAAAGTTAGTATGAGGCTTAAAAATCTGAGCCAAAGTCTGAAGTGGATAGGGCTTGTACAATGAGTAGCCTATTGGAGGTTAGCTGATAAGGAATCAAGAAGTCCATCTAATTTTCTCTAAAAATAATTGAATAAAAGAAAATCTTTATGGAACCAATTCAATTTTGCCACTGGTTGCTGCTTTCTCTTCGTTATCTAGGATAGCATTTTTGTGGACTGCAATTCTACCTGTTGCTGAATGTTCAAGGAGGTGTTGCTTCACAGAAATTTGGTCTATTAACTTAACCACTTGTTTGCATCTATTGCAGATATGTTTCATTCGATTTCCATCATATCTGTGGCAACTCAAACTTTGATAATCTACACATTCTTTATGATCAGATCTTGGAGGAATTTGAAAAGCAAGGGTAATTAAAGCAACTAAAATTTTGTATATGAACTTTTATTGAAAATGATGCCATCATCCATGTATGCTATTTATCCATGATACTCTTTTTTAACCATAACTATTCCAGCTGAGCAGATACCTCCTCGTAGACGCAGAAGGGAACATATTACAGGAGCAGAAAGGAGTCATTAGATCTAACTGTATCGATTCCCTTGATCGAACAAATGTTACCCAGGTATGTGCAAACATATCAGTGTAATGATTTTCCTTCATTGGTGCAATGTATTCATGCCAAACTGTGAATGCCATGTTTTTAAGGGAGAAGGTGTTCTAAATCAATGCTATTCTGCTTTCCCCTTTTTTCTGTTTTCAAATTTATATACAGAGTTACCTGGCTCAGAAGTCTTTAAGTTTGCAGTTGCAAAGGATCATGGCGCTAACTCCCACTGAGTGCATTTCTATGTTTAATGAAGAATATGTAAAATTCAGAGCATGTATGTAATATTTTTTATATTATTGTTTAAATCTTCCTTTGTGAGTTAGTAGTTTAATTCATGATGATTTCTACGTGTCATTGTAAACTGACATCTTACTTGCATCAGTGTGGGCTGAGCATGGTGATGAGATAAGCCTCGAATATGCTGGGACTCATGCCCTAAAAGGAGACCTGGTTAGGTAAATAAAAAATGGTGATATGTCTTAAGAACCATTTGTCTGTCTATATGTCTCCCAATTTGTGATCCAAGTTGTATGTCTGATACTGCAGATATGGTAAACAGACCGTATCTGGACTAATCAAAGATGGAATGAGTGCTATTTCAAGATACTATTTGAATAATTTCCATGATGGAGTTCGGCAGGCAAGCCATCTCTTCATCTTTTTTTTATCATAACATACTGCTCATAAAATGAAAAGGAGCCACGGCTTCCATTCTGAAGCTGAAACATGTGTTGAATGAAATTCTTCTTTCCTTTGTTTTTTCTTTTATCTTTTTCAGGATGCATTGGATCTTATAAGTGGCCACTATAATGTCAACAGAAATAATCCTTCACCATTCCAGCTTAATGGATTTGAATCATTCTCTGTACGTATCAATGCCTTATGGTATTATACATATTATAAAAACATTATTGTTTCCCACAGTGCCACAAAAAATTGTGGCAATCAAAATGTTTCAGTTTTTGTCAACAAAACACCCTCTAAAGACAAATGAAAATAAGAACAAAAGTGTCTTAAGTGGCCTCATTCAACACTGTGTTTCATGTTGCAGTATCTCCCAGTGGCATCAGCTTTGCTAATTGGAGGATTGACAGTAACGTCTATATCAGTCCATCAAGGTATATCTTTTTCTTTAGAAATGCTCAATACATTGGCACTATAGATTTCTATTTCTTTTCTTAAAATATTTTGGCGGAGAGAAGTAAAATGTTGTTTCTTGTTTATTTGAAAGTGGGGAGAAATGCACAGCAATATCTGTCTACTGTGATCTGGGGTGGAGTGACTGCTGGAGTGTTGGCTGTGGTGAAAGCTAATGGAAGGCAGTTCTGTTCTAGACCTCGACTTTGTGGCCTTCGTTAGATTATTCTAAACCTTCAGCTTTGGTTGAGAAAATTGTATAGTAGAATAGCATTGATAGTGTTTCGAAACTTTTAATGTAAGAAACAGCATTGGATATTTTTACCATTCAATAATTAACATTACTCTGTAAATTGTTGTATATTTTGTTTTTAATCTTAAACAATGGACCATGAAATCCAAGTAAGAAAGAACAAAAAATTCAAACAGTGTCTCATTCAATTAGGACATGGGTAGCCTACATAATTGACCATCCAACTTTTCTTGCTGAAGAAGAAGAATATATTATTGTTACTTGGGGAGAAAGCTTACATTACTTTAGTGGCTATGACTTGACGGATGACAGACTGTTGCCTAATGTATTATTTATAAGAAAGGTTATCATCAGACTTATAACTCATATTTTTGAAGAGGTTGATCACAAGGGTTTCAGAGATTCAGCATGGCAAAGCACAATCCTGATCTGATAATGTGCAGGAAGCAACCGGGAATAGCCATCGGACGGCTCTGCGAGAAGCATGATGGTAAGTGTGCAATTTGTGATTCTTTAGTAAAGCCATGCACTCTTGTGCGGGTATGTGATGAATGTAACTATGGATCATTCCAGGGTCGGTGTGTTGTGTGTGGAGGTCATGGGATTTCTGATGCCTATTACTGTAAGGAGTGTACTCAGCTCGAGAAAGACAGAGATGGGTGTCCCAAAATTGTCAATTTGGGAAGTGCCAGAACAGACCTCTTCTATGAACGTAAGAAGTATGGCTTCAAGAAAAGATAAGATCAAACTTGTGAGTATTTCATAATTTGTATTCTTCCAATTTTAAGAATCTTGTATTACATATATTTGTCTTACTGTTGCAGTGGTTTTATAATCATGGAGCTTGTATGAACAGAAAACATATATTCTTCTTACATATGGTATCACTTTTTTATTTTCTCTAGAAAACCTTGTATAAAAGACCAACTGAAGGATAAATGATCCTTCAATGAAGTAATTCAGGGTGATTCTAGTTTCCAGAACTCTGTAAGATTCTTTGAACTATCCTCTTTAAGTTTACAGATATACTATTTTCTCACTTTCCAAACACTCTGCAATTAATTAGTCTGGGAAAATGGTGGTGAGAGTTGGAGCTAATGCTATTAATTAGTAGACTTTCTCAGGGAAAGGTCTGCCCTTAGCCTTAAACACATTTTCTCTACGTTTTTTTTTTTTTTTTTTTTTTTCATTTAAGTTAAAGTTATGTAAAGAGATCAATATCAGGAGGAGAACACAAGAGGCAGTTTCAGAAGTAGAGGGGTACATGCATGTAATGTAAAGGAGGGAAGGCTACTTAAATCCCCGAGACTCCTATTGCTGTTCTGCTCAAATCGTCTATTCTCTTCAATGGTAACAACTTAATTCCATCCCTATTTTTCACAGTTTAGTTTTAGTTTTTTTCTGACCTAAAGCCAAATCAAATATTTTTTGAACTAATGTATATAAGAAATCCAAACAAAGCAATTTGAATCGGGTTAACTAGGTTTGCATTAATTATTTTAAATATATACTATACTATAATATAGTTTCCCTATAATCTATTGGTTTCATCATTTACCTACTAATATTGTATAATATGCTTATTCAAGATAATTTATTAAATTATCATTATACACATTTTAAAATTATGTAAGAACTATTAATATATGAATACATTATATTATTAAACAAGCATTTTTTAAAGTATAAAAATATTTTATTTAATGTATAAAAACATTTTATCATAAATGGTTAATAAATTATCTTCTCATCTAAAAGATTAAACTAGCAAATTCAAACTTGAAACATTTGATTTTGATAACATGTTAAGTTGACATCCCATCTAAGCGTTTAAACTAATAAATGGAATGACATAGTATACCATGGAATCAAATCAATAGATATCTAAACCAATTAAGAAGAATCATTCTTATGTTATATATATTAAAAATAATATAATCACCGAAAAACCAATATCAAACTTACGTATCGATAAACGTAACATTATTATGATTGTCTATTAATTATGATTTTTTTTAATAAGAATGGATAATGTCACCTCTCTGTGCATGAATTCAGTATATGTATTTTTTGGTAGCTGCAACATTGCCATATATATATATATATATATATATATATATATTATTTTGAGCACAAAACCACCGTAATAGCAGGCAGCCAATAGTTTAACTCCAAGAAATCATCTGGCCTCTTACTCCATTCTATCAAACAACAAACAGCTAAATGAAACTCTGCTTGTTTGTGTCACGACCCCTGAACAAGACTACCTGGAAAACAGCCAGCCAAACCAAAGCAAATGCACTTCAAATCGTGCTCTGAAAAAATCCCTCACTTCCGACAAAACACACCGAAACCAATCTCTCTCTCTTGCCAAAGCAGTCGGTGAAAATCTCCTCTTTACTTTGAAACAAACTCAGAATATAACCAATATTATTCATCCCCTCTCACTCCTAAAAACTTCTGTTTATGTGAGAACTATCCGCTCTCTTACGTCAAACGCGTCACTCACTCAGATATTTCTTGCAACTTACTCCTTCTCCAACTTCAACCTTCCCCACTACACAAACCTACATTAATATTCCCTACATCTCTGTTGCTTGGCTTTGATTCCTCATTTTCATTCATCTTCCCAATTTTGCTATTCAATGTCCACCATTTAAAGACCTAGAACCAACCGCATTGCCGCGTCGTTTGAGAATTTCTTCCAAGGCTGGCTAGTACGTCAAGAGCAATACTTGGAGTAGCTACTCTCGCCCAAAGACAACTGCCACGACAATCTCAAAGACTTGATCAACCGCGTTCTTGCTCATTATCAACAGCACTACCAAGAAAAATCGAGACTCGCTCATCGTAACATCTTCTTGCTATTTTGTCCCACCTGCTTCACTGCCTTCGAACAAACCTTCTTTTGGATCCCAGGTTTCAAGCCAACTCTTGCCTTCCGTCTCGAAAACGACGCCATTACTTTAACTCAGGAGCAAAACCAGAGGATAAATAGTCTGAAAAGAGAGATTCGGATGGAAGAAAACATGCTCAACGATGAGCTGGCCAAAATTAAGGAGTGCTGGGCGGCTCCCCCGATAATGGAATTAGCGAGGCGGTGGGGAAGTTTGGTTGACGGCGAGATTACGGAGGAGCAAGATGTGATGCAGAGTCTCCGGTCAGCCATGGAGTCATTGGTGGCAAGTGCTGATTTGTTGAGGACGACAACGGCGACGAAGGTGGTGGAGATATTAAATCCGGTGCAGAATGTGAGGTTTTTGGCGGCAAGGACTCAGCTTCAGCTTAGGATTAGGAGTTGGGGATTGCAGAGAAGGTGAAGGACAAGAAACACAGATTGAATAGGCTAACAGTTAGACTTAGCAGTAGTTAGTTTTACGAAGGGTCTTAAAACTTTTGAAAAATGAAGGATGTTTTACGGCTACGTTAGTAGTTTATGGGTTTTTTTACCCAATTTTTGCCATTTTGTGAGCCTCCTGTGGCTCATTGAACAGGCTTTTAGATGAATTAAGAACATGCAATTTGTCATTTTTCATTAATGAAGCTCTGTTTTCTAACCACCATTACGCAAAGCATATCCCACGTATGATGGATTCAATTTTTCACATTTCTTTTAGAGCAGCATTTTGGTAGTAAATATTTGGCAAATTGAACATATATCAACCACTTTTCTGTCCACGATAAAGACAAGTAAGCAACTAAAAAGGATTTAAAACATCAACACCCGACGAGCATGATGAAAGCGTTATTGAAAATATAATTGTCCATTACAGGATTACACAAGTTTACACTAAGGTTGAGAAACAACCTTATTTCTATTTGTCATAGAAACACAAGAATGTACAAATTATTTGATTTTACCCATTACAGGATTACACGGGTTTTCTCGTTCATAAAACCAACTATCAGGCAACATATTAAGTGCGGGGAAAGATAATGTACCATCAAATCAAAGGCGGCTTCGGCTTCTCTGTGCAGGCGCCTTGAAACTTGCAAAACCAGTGATTTCCCTACCAGTAACCAAGCTGTTGATGTCGTAAGTGCCTTCATAAGTGTAAATAGGTTCCAAATCACAGAATGCCTGCAATGTCATCCAATCACAACAATAAAATAAACTATCATAAAACTAGGGCCAATCAAGCATAAAACGAAGCTTGCGTTATATGAATGTCATGACCAAAACTTCTGTAGTGGATGCAATGGATGGACATGGTAAGCAATTATACCTATCGAGAGTACCTGTTAGCTACCAAACTCTTATACAATCAAATTTCTAAGTCAAAAGAGTCTTAGAGATAAGCATCAAACCTTTGCAACAAGAAAATCAGCCAAAATTCCATTGCCACCAAGTAACTCACGTCCAAGAGCAACTGTTTCCCTAGCCCTTGCGGTGATCCATGACTGAAAATAATATAATTTGTCAAAGCTAGAAAACGTTGGAGAGTACCAAATTTATCAAAGGGCTTTTGACTTATCATACCTTTCCCAAGCTGGCATGACCCGGGGTCATTTTACCACTCTCGTATAATTTACAAAGACGCAAACCAATAAGAACCATGGCTTGAACATTGCCCAGCATTTGAACAAGTTTCTGTTGGTTGATTTGGTATGCCGCCAATGGTGCACCAAACTGTTTTCTCTCTTTCAGATACCTTTTGAGTTGCAAAATTAAAAAAAAATGTCATACTATAAGCTTGAAATAAATTAGCATACAGGAGAAGTAAAAGGCATCTTGTCATACCGATGACACATATCATAGACACCCATTGATATACCAATAGGTTGCCAAGCAACCATTACACGTGAAACAGCCAAAACCTGTATTGGAACAGCAGTATTTGAATAAGGGGCAGAAAAGTCAGACATCTGAATTTGAGATAAACATATAATATTGTTGAGAATAGAGTAGAATCCAACAATAGAAAGCAAAGTTGCAATCAGCATTGCAGAAATTAACTATTAAGTTTTATAGACATAAAAATGCAGAGCGATGACCAAGTGACATAATAAAAAACTTACTTCCAAGTAGTAATGGACGAAAATTGGAAAATAAATTTTATTCAGTTATATAATATATAAGCTGCTTTCAGACAGTAGCATGAAAGTCAGATCTAAAGACTAACAAATCCACATGAGCTCACCAATAAACTCAAATTACCAAGCTAGGTAATTTCAAAACTTATCAAGTACCCAGTGTACCAGACTAATCACTCAACTCTGCTTGTCAAAATTGACATTACTACCCACACAGTCAATGACCAACCAATTGCAATTCAGGGAGAAAAATGTTATCAAGTGCATGTTCCGACAAAGGTGTCACTTAAGATGCCAGTTTCACATGCAAGATTCTAGTTTCTGCATATTCAAGTTCTTAACAGCTAAAGGAGATATTTTCTTTAAAATCACAGTTAAGATCTAATTCTTGTCTAGATGATGATCAATCAAAAAGCAGAAAGTATAGAGTAAGAGACTATTGTTCAAGAGAAACAATACCTTGCTCGTATCCTGAAAAGAATTGACTCCAGGTAATCTGTCCTCATCAGGTACGAAGACTTTCTTCAACAGAATGTCTCCATTTTGAACCATCCGCAGACCAATTTTGTTTTCTATTTTTGTAGCCGTTAACCCAGGAGAATTCTTCTTTACAATATAACTGCCACATTAAGCACAAGCACTCAACATGTAAAATCATGCCAATATCCATACCCAATTATAAGGACTAATCTTCTTAAAAAGGAGGGAGAGGAGCATCAAGATAGCAATACAGATGTAGGGGACAAAAAGAAACCACCACACATGCACAAAACCCAATGGAAAATTTCTGAAATCACACAGTCTACACCTCCTCTTCCGGTTCCAGTTCCTCATATTAACGAAAGTTTGACATGTTTAATGGAACATTTCTAAATCGGTAGTCATAAGAAAGCTCTGAATATCAATGGAAGTGGCTTTTGGGACTTAGCATAATTTGCTTAAATCTACATATTCTAAGCAGATTGGTTCCCTAATAAAATTCTAAGCTGCCTTTGTTTAAACCCAATACCACTATTCTATTCACTATCCTATTTTAACAAATATCAATACACATTTTTTCACAAATATTACTATCCAAATCCTATCAATATTAATACACGTTTTTTTACAAATATTATTTAAATACTATCAAAATTTAATCATATTTCAACAAATATCAATACACATTTTTCCACAAATATTATCTAAATATTATCCAAATACTACCTACCCACTATTTACCAAATACTACTATTGAAAATACTACTAAAAATTAAAACAAACTAAGTTAATTATTGGGTGCTTTATACCTGTTACAGTTGTACATTCCATATATGATTTATTGTATAGTTTTGGTAGCTTAGGATACTTACCTAGTATAGTTGATCTAACTTCCTAACTTAGAATTCCTATAGTGTATAAATTCATGTATGATTTCATAGTAATACACAAGTTGATTATTCATTCCTAGTGTCCAATAACATGGTATTAGAGCCAAAATTGGGTGATTAGGGTTCTAATTTGGGAATAGTCAATTTGGTTTGGGTCTGCTTGAAATTGGGCAGATTAGGGTTAGCGTTTCAATTTGGGAAAAACATCTTAGAGTGGTAGTTGGTCGACACCTCCGGTCTAGGAGGACTCAGACATTGACGATCGGTAAACCCTCAGAATCCGGCGACCAACGGCTACGCGCGTGAGGCTCACTAGCCACTCGAAGTTTCTGCCAGTCACTCCTCTTGCTGGCACGTGACGACGCATGTGGTGGTGCTTTCAGGCGCTGTTTTCTTCGTCAACCTCGTGAGCTTCCATACAGCACAGATCCGTGCTCGATTTGGTACTTTTCTTACTGATTTTTTCTTAGGTGATTGTCCTCCCGTTTTTTGTTACTGTTTGCTAAGATTTGTGATTTTTCGGAGCATATTGGATCGCTGGTTTGTTGTGGGTGGTTTGTGAGTGTTGGTTGTCTTGACTTTTTGATTGGTTACTTTATTTGATTGAAGTTTCTACTGTTTTCATCATGGGTGATAGTAAGCCCATAGTAGATTTAGTTCCGATGATATCTAAAATCACTGATCATAAGCTTTGTGGGCTGTCAAATTATATAGACGGGAGAAAATCTATTAGGTTATATTTTGAGGAGTATAGATAAGGATGATCATATGACTGATGACCCTCTTGAGGATGATACAAAACAAAAATGGCTTCGGGAAGATGCTCGGTTATTTTTACAAATC
>WYDK02118157.1:988-11391 GCA_009867345.2 Toxicodendron radicans | reverse complement strand
TATATATATATATATTTAATTAAGTTGTTTTTAAAATGAATAAATGTATGCTCCGAATATTATTAGCTAGTACAAGTAAACAAGTCCAAAGAAGGAAATGAGTGGCCCAAAATCTAATCTGCTTTCTGATCCGGCTATGTAACTGGACTTGTTTGGGCCTAGTCCAAGACAGAGCCCTAAACTGTAAAATTTTTCATAACTTGAACAAATAATGAATTTTATCTTAAATTATTTCATGAAATTTAATATTTTATAAAAGCTTTTTTTTTTTTTTTGAAATAGGGTGTCCGGGCTAGCTTACTCGTAGCTCCATTTATCCTTGTAGTCTTAAATTTTAGGTAAGGGTAGGAAAAAAAGTCCGGAAAACCAGACTGAAAATCCGGTTTTTTTGAAAACCTGTTCAGTTCCGGTTTGGAAAAAAATAAAAAACCGATTATGCGATTCAGTTTTCGGTTTCTAAGTATTCTCAAACCGGTTAACCCAAACCAGATTATTAAACCAGTTTAAATAAAAAAAATCCTAGGTATATATATTAAACTTTAACTTCTCTTTAGTCTTTACTCTTTAGTGCAGTGTTTTGAAACCCAACCCGGGGTGAAACCTGGCAAAGTGACGGATCCTGGGTTGACCTGTTTAACTGGTTTGACAGGCGGGTCAAATTAGTATGCAAAGATTTGAAATCTAACAAAAATACCCTTAAAAATTTCATGTAAGTCCCTATAGGTTTTAAATCTTGCAAAAAAACCCCAAACACCACCATCGGCGTCGACAAATAGGACTTGTTTCCGGCGATGAAAACACTCCCCATCACCACGAAAGCACTCCCCTCAACCTCCTGACCAAAACCCATCTTACCTCTCCCCTGTTTGCCTCCCCAATTACTAGCAACATCGGGCTTTTTCCGGCGACATAGTTTTGCAATTTCCTATCAATTCAGTCACCGAAAATTATCACCGTTGCAACCATTGCACTCACCGTCCATTCTTCTTCAAAAGCCCTAACATTCCAGCCTTCAATTGTTCACGAATTGATGTCCTAATTTCTAGGGTTTTCAATGAATTAGAAAATTTGTAACCCGACCTGGTGAAGGCCCTGAGTCTCGATTGAACCAGTTCAACTGGCCGGGCCATGCCGAGTTTGAAAACACTACTTTAGTGAATACTGAATACTGAATACTCTCTACCGCCATCCAATCCATCACTGATCTGAAACTCTCTTATCAGTGTTAACCTTTCTCATCGGTGAATGGCGACTGACGACAACCAGTACCACCACTACTCGTCAAAGCCACCGCTGTTATTCACTTCTTCAGGCTTTGGTTGTTTCAAATCAAAATCAGCTTTCTGGGTTTGTGCTTTTGTGGTTTCCCCTTTCAATCTTCAGTATCTTTCACACTATTTTCTAGTTTATATTTTAATTGATTATAACTTTGATTTGATTCCAGCATCTTTCAGGATCTTTGTTTTGATTTGTTTCCTTTGTTATTCTTTTCATTTCTTTACTTTTGTTTCACCATGCACGTTATGCTAGATCACTTGTTGATAAAATAGATGTGGAGAACCGATTCGGCATTCATCTTTATCGACCCTCAACTGTAGTTTAAAAGATGTAGCAAGGATAAACAATTGAAAATATCCAACTTCTTGACTTGTTCTAGTTGATTGGATGATGTTTAGCTGAAACATTGACTTGTTTTTAATTGCATTTGTTGATTGAATGATGTAGCATATCTGCACTTTACATTTCTTGACTTCTTCTAGTTGATTGGAGATGTAGCGTATCCGATTTCTTGACTAGTTGTAGGTGTTTGGGTGGTGCTAGGCGTTTATGAGACGTTGAGAAAGTAGTCTATTGTGCAAAATTTAATTCAGTAAATGGAGAACATTGCACTTTACATTAGGAAATGGACTGCACCAACACAAAAATAACAATTAAATTTGTTTTAAAAAAACCGTTCAAAACCGATTAACTGGTTTTCCGAACCGAACAATCGGTTCGGTCTAAAACCAGTTCAAGCAGAAACAGTTCGGTTTCTTTTGCATTTTACTTGAACTAGTTTTTCGGTTCGGTTCAAAAGATGACTGGACCGGTTTGGTTAACCGGATTTTCCCACCACTAATTTTAGAAGCTTAAATGATTCAAACCTGAAACGGTGTGTCTTAACTCTTAATCACATGTCCCAACGCTTATTCTATGACTTGGTGTGTTAGGAATTTCACATTGGAAGGGAAATTGATGGGTATATGGGTTATAAGGATTTGAGCACCCTCCCTTGGCAAACTAGTTTTCCAAGGCGAGTTATACTCAAGCCCAATAAGACTCATTGTCCAGCTCAATTATTTGAGATATTGATTTGAATTCCTACTAAATGGTATCAAAGTCATGGTCCTACGCTTGAGTGACAGGCTGCTGACCTTGGCGCAGGGTTGCTACCGTGAGAAAAGGGCATATATGGAGGAGAGCTACCCAAGGGAATGTTTTTATAAAAGCTAATGTTAATATTTTAATTCTAAATACTATTTTACCCTTAATTAAATAGAAGATGAGGGGTAGATTCCCTGAAAATGTTAATATTGGAAAAAGGGGCTCCCAATTTATCTATTTTAACTGCATTTTTATACTCATTTAAATTAAAAATAGTGGCTATTTAGATAATAATACATCACTTAAAATAATAACTCTTTCCTTCTTCAAAAACCAAAATATGATAATTGATAATTTAACTTTAGGATTATATTATCTGATCAAATATTTTATTTAAGGAAAACAGTATTTGCTATTGGTTATTACAAGTAACCAAAATTCATATAAAATGTAACAAAGAAACCTCTTCATTTAACTGTAAAATTCCTACATATTGACCAAATCAAGATCTCACATTCTCTAACACCCGCCACTTGTCGAATCCCTTCAGTCCATCCATGAGAGTGTGTCCGATCGAGTGATGAATCACAGCCCAACAATGTCCAAGCAAAGAGGCAGTGACGAACAGGCGCAGTGAGAATAGAGAAATAAAGCGCGAAAGCGAATGACCGGGGCTGCAGGGTCCAGGTCCTTCGCTCTTGTGAGGTTTATAACTAAGCAACCATTTCCTTATAAGCACCCAAATTCTGTTCAAAACACACTCTACTATCCGGTTTTTATTACTCAGAAAACTGAAAACAAAAAACAAAAAACAAAAAAAACAAAAACAAAAAACAGAAAACAATAACAAAAAGAAAAAAATATGTATTAAACCTGTAGCTACGTACAGAGTTTTTGAGCAATATTTTTTTGTTCATTTGTTGTTTTTTGTGTTGAAGATTTTGTTTTCCAGGTTTGTTTGAGGAGAGTGAGTGAGGGAGAAGGTTGAAAGAGACCTACCAATGGCGGATAAGGGGATTAGCTTGGAGGAAATAAAGAAAGAGACTGTCGACCTTGTAAGTTTCCTTTGTTCTTGTAATGTTTTCTTCTTTTTGCTGAATGTCTTGCTCATGATGAACATTGCAAATTAATGAAATTTTTTTTAGCGGGGTCACCAGCCCCCAAATACTACTATGGAGATCTGCCCTTGCACACATCATATATCATACATAATACATTGTTCTGATTTGTTTTCGTAAAGTACTCCCACAAAACTTACGTTATTTCTGGTTGTTTAAATTCTAGTTGATATTTATATGTGCATGCATGGCTTCAAACATTTATAAAACAAATAATTTAGCATAATAATGTCAAGTAAAATCTTCAGAGTCGAATTTGCAGCCCATCATAGAACTTCATCAAATGTGATCATATTAACATTCATATTAACTTATGATTTGTTTTGTATATAAAGGAGCGCATACCAGTTGATGAAGTATTTGAACAACTGAAATGTTCCAGGGAAGGTTTGTCAAGCGAGGAAGGACAAAAGAGGCTCCAAATCTTTGGTCCAAATAAACTAGAAGAGAAAGAGGTATTTACTCTGCACTTTCTTCTTCTTCTTATTATTTTCTAGAGAGAAACTTTATTGAGTGGGTAATTAAGGATATAACTGATGTGTACACAGGAAAGCAAGATTCTGAAATTTCTTGGCTTTATGTGGAATCCTCTCTCATGGGTCATGGAGATTGCTGCTATCATGGCCATTGCTTTGGCTAATGGAGGGGTAATATTAATCTCTGTGAATGTGTTTGTCAATATGCCATTTCAAATAAATTAACATTCTCTCATTTTACGAATATTCTGAACAAATGCAGGGAAGGCCCCCGGACTGGCAGGATTTCGTTGGTATTGTGGTATTGCTTTTCATCAATTCCACTATAAGCTTCATAGAAGAAAACAGTGCTGGCAATGCTGCAGCTGCACTTATGGCCGGTCTTGCTCCCAAAACCAAGGTACATTTTTCTTTGGATACATGATTATTGGACTAATATAATGTTGAGTACTCATTACTAGTTTACGCTTTTAGGTGGAATGACAATTTAATGTAGTATCAAAATTAAAGGTTTAAAGTTTGAATCTCTACATTTAACTGAATAAAGGAAATGAAAAAAAAAATCAAAGTTTCATGTGCGGAAGGTTTTCTGAGTTTTTGGTTTCTGCCTGAAACACTAAGGTCTTGAGAGATGGAGCATGGTCTGAGCAAGAGGCTTCAATCTTAGTCCCTGGAGATGTGATCAGCATCAAGTTGGGAGATATTGTTCCAGCAGACGCTCGTCTATTGGAGGGCGACCCCCTCAAGATTGATCAGGCTGCACTAACCGGCGAGTCTTTGCCGGTGAATAAGGGTCCTGGTGATGAAGTCTTCTCCGGGTCTACTTGCAAGCAGGGTGAGATTGAGGCGGTTGTCATCGCCACCGGTGTCCATACTTTCTTTGGTAAAGCTGCTCATCTCGTGGACAGCACCAATCAAGAAGGGCACTTCCAAAAGGTACACAAACCATGATGATATTATACTCTCAACCTCTTTCACTAAGAATCTATCTGATTCAGAAAAGAAGTACTTACATCACTATCTCAATTGTAAAAACGGAGTCTTGATTTGCATTAAACTGTGATGATGTATCAGGTGTTGACAGCCATTGGAAACTTCTGCATATGCTCCATTGCAATAGGGATGGTTATAGAGATAGTGGTGATGTACCCAATTCAGCACCGGCCATACAGGAATGGAATTGATAATCTTTTGGTGCTTCTCATTGGAGGGATTCCAATTGCCATGCCAACGGTGTTGTCTGTGACAATGGCCATTGGCTCACACCGGCTTTCACAGCAAGGTGCTATCACCAAGAGGATGACAGCCATTGAAGAAATGGCAGGAATGGATGTCCTTTGCAGTGACAAGACTGGAACTCTTACTCTCAACAAGCTTACAGTAGACAAGAGCATGATTGAGGTAATAATAAATGAAGGAACTAGAGCATAATTTAATTGAGTTTGAGGCAATTTCAGTTATGATATTAAGTTATCCATGAATTTCAGGTTTTCGTGAAGGACATCGATAAGGACACCATAATTTTGTATGCGGCTAGGGCCTCCAGGGTTGAAAATCAGGATGCCATTGATACTTGTATTGTTGGAATGTTGGGAGACCCCAAAGAGGTGCATTATATAAGAGACATCAACCATTTTGCTATGCAATTGTAGTTCAAATTGTTGAATCTAATTCATCAAACATTTTTTTTCCTAATATGACTTTTCGTTTTCTTTTTCCTTTTCAAACTCTGCAGGCCAGAGCAGGAATCACTGAGGTGCATTTCTTGCCCTTTAACCCAGTGGAAAAGCGTACAGCCATAACTTACATCGACTCGGAAGGAAATTGGCACAGAATCAGTAAAGGTGCACCAGAGCAGGTACTATATCAGTTGGCACAAATTACTTGTGCTTTTTGAATCTTCAGTTTGCCTAGTTTTTTCCTTCTAATTAACATGTGAAATATTTATTAGATCATTGAGCTCTGCAATCTTCGTGAAGATGTAAGTAAGAAAGCTCATGCCATCATTGGTAAGTTTGCCGATCGCGGACTTCGATCGCTTGCTGTTGCTAGACAGGTAAGTTTGTATTCTTTTTGTAACCAAAGAATTGCATCAAAGTAATTAGGCAAATAAAGGGGTTAGAACAAAATCTCACCAGGAAAAAATATGCCTTGTTTCAGTCAGTTCCAGAGAAAACCAAGGAGAGCTCGGGAGAACCCTGGCAATTTTTGGGTCTCTTGCCTCTCTTTGATCCTCCAAGGCACGACAGTGCAGAGACCATTCGTCGTGCCCTCGATCTTGGTGTCAATGTCAAGATGATCACTGGTGACCAGCTAGCCATCGGCAAGGAGACTGGTCGCAGGCTTGGTATGGGAACCAACATGTATCCCTCGTCAGCCCTCCTCGGCGAGCACAAGGATGAGTCTATTGCTGGACTCCCAGTAGAAGAGCTTATAGAGAAGGCGGATGGCTTTGCCGGAGTGTTCCCAGGTAATTAGGCAAAATACAATAAGCATATGCTAGTTAGATTAATTTGGCAGCTAGTAATGAATTCGTAGGTTAGGCAAGTAACTATTGGATTTCGAGTGAACTAAATCTGTGTTATAATTTTGGTTTGATACTACTTTAATGAAACTTCATTTTGTTATATGAATATTTTTACATTGCTAGTATCTAATGGTGCAAGTATTTAGAGCACAAATATGAGATTGTGAAGAAGCTACAAGAAAGGAAGCATATCTGTGGAATGACTGGAGATGGCGTGAACGATGCTCCAGCCTTAAAAAGAGCAGACATTGGAATAGCAGTTGATGATGCTACTGATGCTGCACGCGGTGCATCAGATATAGTGCTAACAGAGCCAGGATTGAGTGTAATTGTGCATGCTGTCTTAACAAGCAGAGCCATTTTTCAGAGAATGAAAAATTACACCATTTATGCAGTTTCTTTAACCATCCGTATTGTGCTGGGTTTTATGCTACTTGCTCTTATCTGGAAGTTCGATTTCTCACCTTTTATGGTTCTGGTCATTGCCATACTCAACGATGGAACGATCATGACCATTTCTAAAGACAGAGTGAAGCCATCTCCTCTCCCAGACTCATGGAAGCTCAAGGAGATCTTTACTACTGGCATATTCCTTGGCAGCTACCTCGCTGTCATGACTGTTATTTTCTTCTGGGCTGCTTACAGTTCAACCTTCTTCACAGTAAGAGTACTAGACCTTGCTAAATTTGCACCCACAACTTCATCTCTGCACAATTAACTAAACTTTGTCAAACATTTCAGGATAAGTTTGGTGTAAGACCTATAAATAACAACGAGCATGAGCTCACAGCAGCAGTCTACCTCCAAGTAAGTATTGTAAGTCAGGCACTGATCTTTGTTACTCGCTCCCGGAGCTGGTCTTTTGTCGAACGCCCTGGTCTTCTGCTTATTGGTGCCTTTTTAATTGCACAACTGGTGAGATTTAGGAAATTTCAGGTCAGGTTCATTCTATCATTCACTTGCATATCATACCAGATTTTACCTGATGATATATTCTTGTTTGACTGATAGTTAGCAACAATCATAGCTGTGTATGCTAATTTTGGCTTTGCAAAAGTTCGCGGAATTGGATGGGGATGGGCTGGAGTTATATGGCTCTACAGCATTGTCACCTATTTTCCATTGGATGTTATCAAATTCATGGTCCGATTTTTGATGAACGGCAAGCCCTGGGATACCCTTCTCCAGAAGAAGGTATCTATTTATTTTCTTCAGGTCTTTGAAACATAAGGGATTATGATTCTGGATTTACCCTCACAATGCACTTCATTATGCAGACTGCTTTCACAACAAAGAAGGATTACGGTAGGGGAGAACGAGAGGCGCAATGGGCTCTGGCACAAAGAACTCTCCATGGACTGCAGCCTCCAGACAATGAAAGGAACTACAGGGAGATGTCTGAGATCGCTGAACAGGCGAAGAGGCGTGCTGAAGTTGCGAGGTGATGATCATTTCAAGCTAATATCATTATATATAGATGTTACGTTAACAACTAATTTTGTTTTCATTTGTTTAATCTCCAGGCTAAGGGAGCTTCACACACTCAAAGGGCATGTTGAGTCTGTGGTGAAACTGAAAGGACTTGATATTGATACCATTCAACAACACTACACTGTTTAAGTGAAAGGATACAAGAGTTTTAAGAGACAAGACAGAAGACTAGATAATTACAATTCCACCCATGATTTTATAGGAAGGTAGAAAGATTTTGGGAATAATCCAACAGAAGAGATTGTCCCTCTGACAATCCTAGGTTGAGGAAAATGATTATGAAATTTACTATATGCTCTACTATCTTTAGTATATATGTATTCTTTCTTACCTTCTTTTTCAATCAAAATTTTGCATTTCTCATCTTCCTCCTGAATTGAAAACAAATTATTTGTGGATGTGTTTCTAACTTTATGTGTTTTGAGTTGCCTAATTTGAAGTCACAAATCAAAGTGGTGATATAAAGCTGTCACAGCAGACTTTATTGCTCATTAAACTGCTGACTAATTTAAACTTCTGCTCATTTAGAATTGTGATGACAACAAATTATCTACCAAGAATTGTTGATTATTAACTATTATCTGAGCTAATAGTTGATCATAAATTTTGCAATTTTCTTCCTGGATTCTCAGCATCCGCCGCCGAATAGCCACAAAAACAACCACAGAAAAAAAAAAAAAAAGACAAAAAAAAATATATAGAAAGAATTTAGAACCTATCTATTCATGGTTTAAGTTTTTGATTTCTATGTAGTATATGTAAAACTGGATTCTGAAAACTCCCAAACTCTCAATTATGCTTAGAGCATACAACATTTATCATAAACAGCATGATTTCTTTTAGCACTCAAAAATTGTTCTTAAGGCTGCTTTATTATTAAAAATAATTTCTGAGAACCATCCTGAGACGACAAAAAAGCCGAATGAAAAATGAAATAAACTTGGACTAGTCACCAGTGTAAAAGCCTGATCTTGGAGTATGCCTTTATTCAATTCTGAATTTCATTAAAGATTGACATCAAAGTTGTCCTTAAAAGACTACTACTAATAAAACAGAAGTCACTGCTAATGCCAACAAAGAGGCTACTGCAAATAACATAGGATAATGACATTTTTATTTCACCTATAAGTGGTAAGCTGAACAAAGATTTACAATTTTGAATATGCTGTTGCTTGAACAAATTATACCAAAGGTTCAAGCAAACAACAAATTTGTTACAATTTCATGCTACTAGCCTATATTAGTGTAAGAGGAAAGAGAAGATCTAATCTAAGTATGTGCTTGAAATTTTTTAGTTGAATTTCATTTCTGGATTGGAAAATAACCCAAATGGCTCAAGTACCACAATGCCCCTTCAGCTGCATGCTCTGCTGCTGTTTTTTTCTTGGGCCGAGGAGCACCGAAGCTCTCCAAAAAGGTTTTTGAGGATTCTATAACAAATGTCACCTTGTAGGTGAACCTGTTTACAGTATTTCAGATTAGACACAGACCTAGAGTATTAAGTTTAGCAAAAGTTGCAATCCTGCAGTCATTACAGTAAACCACATGTTTTTTTAAACATAGCAATAACTACAATTATAAACACAAGAAGATTGAAACTTATATAGTTTTATAGCAGATTTTACTTACAATTTCAAGTGGTCAGGTCCTTCCTCTTTGAAGCATTCAAACAAAGGAGGCTTCCAATTGTTTGCAGCGCATACCTCATGCAATTGTGACTTTGCTGAGACCTTAACCAATTGTGAGTTTCCTGAGACCTTAACCGGAGCATCTACAGATGCAAATTAGAATTTAATGGAATGTCAATTCAACAGATTCTGAAGGTGCTTTCAAAAGATAATGAATGAATGACTGGTCCGATGATTGATTGAATCAATAACCAATCAACTTTAAGATCATAAGAAGTATATTAAACAATTTGGTAGCTCTAGACAGTTTAGGAATTATCATCCACTTGGGTATCTTTCAGATGCAATTTCCTTATGCGAAACACCACTCTTATTGAACTTTCTTCTTCATCTAGTATTTAGATTACACAAGATGTTTCTGTAAAAATACTTACTAATAATGCTACTATGGAAGTGCATATAGGCCTCTCTGATCAAGATTGAGAGAGAACTTATTTCTGAACACTAACTCTCAATTAAAACTGAGCCTAAATACAAGGTTACACTAACCAATCAATTGTTACAGCTGTCAAGTCTAGTTCACAAAAGGCAACCTCGTCATTCCAAGAGAAAAACTCACTAACAATCCACATGCACCATGGAAGCTACTAGAAATAACAAGTGAAGAGAACCCACAAAATAGATGACTAAAACAACATCAAAACATTGAGCAAGTCAAGATTTGTACCTTCAGTTTTGGATTCACTGTGACAAACTTCATTCCCAGTACTGATTTTAATATTCTTTGCGTTGATATTGC
>WYDK02115914.1:0-22773 GCA_009867345.2 Toxicodendron radicans | reverse complement strand
ATCATGACTTGAGTGGATTTCTCAAGAGATTTAAATTTTAAAGTTTGATGCTTTTATGTGATGTTGAGTTTGTGGTGAAATTGGTAATAAAGAATAATATTAACATATTGAGTATGCTATGGAGATCTTGAATATGTATATTTACTTGTTAGAAAATTGAAGATTGTGTTGCTTTGATGAGATGAAAATTCGGAATTTGGTGAATTAAAGGGCTTTTAGTGAGCTTCATCCCTGCGAGCAGATAAAGACAAATTTTTTAGCAATCTTTCAAATAAAGAGTAAATAGAAAAGTGAAGTGTCAACCTGATTTCCTCTTTGAAATGCGAGTAAAGACAATAGTGAATTTTGCTGAGGCCGAGCAGAATCCATGTGTGACCAAGTTGGAGAGAGTGACGAGATGGGTCATGACACGAGATTCCTCAAGAAGTTGACTGAAAAGTCTCAGCCGTTCTGTGCTAAAACTGCGAGGAGGATTCAGATCGCGGTTGGCTGAAAAGGAGCAAAGGAGAGCTAAATTGAAAAAAAAAAGGTCGGAGTGAATAAATGAAGTCACATACAAGCATCTGGCCTAAAAGTGTCGTCGCCTCCACATTGAACAAAGGAAAAATAGGAGGCCTAGTCCTTGATTTTACCAGGGATTCCAATTAGACCATTGAAATCTTTCCCCTTGGTCTTGGAGAGGTAGAAAGTGTCGTCCTAACCCTTCTTTATTTTATACAAAAAAAGTAAGATCATCAATAGAGAGCTCGCCTATTTGGCTATTCCTAAAGGCTACGTACAATCCTATGATAATTACATAAGAGTTTGCTTTTAGCAGAAGCGAGGCGAGGTCAAAGAAATCCAGGACACTTGTAAGGAAAGGATGAGAAGGAATCAACATCCCACATCTTAACAAAAATTTGGAAACGACAATCCAGCCCAACGGGGGTACTTTCCACACTTAGCCCGCCGACAACTTAACATGCCTCTTGATTGCATATTGTTTCCTAATCCTAATAAGTTCCTCCTCGGTGAGCGAGGAGAGAGGTTTTTTTCCCTACTCGGCAGCATGTTGCGGGGGAGGAATAAATATAGTATCATCCAAGCTTCCGTTTGAGCTCGCCCTTGATCTCAAGGAAAGCTCGATATCACCAAAAAGTTCATCAATGCTGGTATTGGGGCTCAACATTTAAAAAAGTTTGCATGTAGACACCTGAAACGAAAAGATAAGTGTTACTACTAAGCTCTACAGTAAAGAGAATGTCGACACTTGTATTCCATCCAAGCATCTAGGGGGCTTGACAGCGAGCACCTAGCGACGTTTTGCTTTCATTAATCCAGATTTCGGTAAGGAATCCCGATGGTTTTCATATGGGTTTCTTCTTGCAAAAACCCATATGGCAAAAAGAAACTCCTAAACTAGACATTATGACGGCATTTTCAACCACACCAATAGCAACAAGTTGAATAAAACTTAAAGAGAAGTAAAAGGGAACTTACTTGGGAAGATAATAAGAAGAATCGCCGAAAAAAGTCACCGAAAAATCACAAACTAAGGTATGGCAGAACGTTGATGAGGGGAAAAGAGGAAGCAACAAAGCAATGAACTTGGTGAGAAATGCAAAAAGAGCACAAGTAAGAGAAAGAGAAAATCGTCATCCATTTATATTGTTGGAGTTTTAGCAGGAAGCGATCTCGGCGGTTCATTTGGCGGGCAATCTCAACCCTCCATCCATTGGGCGATTTGGTCCATTTAAAGTAGACATGTGTCGACGATCTGAGAGAGAAATGTAACCATCGAAGTTAAGTAATCATAACCGCTAACACACGACCCGCTTACACACGATGCCCTGATTGCGCGCATGGCCAGGTGTAAAGGCGCGACGTGCTTCAGGCATTAACTCACACAAACAGCGTCATTAAATGCATGAAAGATTAGTTCGACCGTCATGAGATTTCGGCGATTCAAATTCCATGAATTGGCAAACTAAAAATTTTTAGTTTTTAAAGCTCGACACGACGTCCAAATACTAAAGGGCAAATATTGTGTGAGTTTTCTCCGCCATGAGTTCGCAGTTATTGAAGAAGTCACTATAGTTCGACTTATTGCACCTCGTTGAATTAGTAAGCTTGACCAAGATGATGTTCGCCACATATGAAGTCTGTCACCAGTCTCAGTCTGACAAAGAGATTGGCTCGACAGGTTCAGAGTTCACTATGAAGCGTTGTTAGCTTTAAAATAAGCCTTATCCCCTAGAAAGTCAAGATGAATACAAATTCAAATCCAATCTGATCGTCAAATCCCCCAAATCGCGGAATAACTTCCATTTTGAAACGAAGATTCCGGATTTGGCGGGCTTACCATTTGTAAATCAAGTGTATAAATACCCACCTTTCTTCTAGAAAAGAGGTTTAAAAAATATCAATAAAAGCACAGTGGACGTAAGCATTAAGATTATAAGCTGAACCATTTTAAAAATTGCTCTTTGTTATTTCTTCTTGCTGATTATCAGTAATTACGTCCACATCCATTCCGATTCCGTCAAGGTCAATTGAATCTCTCTGATTAGTGTAATTTTATATATCAACACAACCAAATAGAAAACATCTTTAATTTTTAAAATTGGTTGCATTTCAGACTTAAAGAAGAAAAAAACAAACAGCTTAGTATAACCTATAATCTTTAGGAAGTAGTTATCTGTCGTTAAACCATTAATCAAGTAAATTTATTTTAAATCATATATTTTATGTAAATTACTTTATATTTTCAAAACCCAATTTCCAATAGTTTTAAGAATTAATGGTGTCCATTCAACTCTTTCAAACCATTAAACTGTATGAAAAAAAAATGTTGTCATAATGGATTAAAATCTTTTGGAAATTTGATTTTAATTAACAACTTGAATTTCTGCGGCATAGTCTTTACATACGGAGATCAATTATATTTATGAATCTCTTTCTCTTATTAATATTAAATTTATTTATTTGACTGAAAATAGCCGATTGGTTTTAGAATCAAGAAACTTGACACGTATTTAAACCGAAAATGACAAATTTTAAATTTTAAAAAAGAAAACAAATAGCAAACTCGAACGAATAATCTATATATCTAATATAATCATAAAGTACTTTCTATTTGAGCACCACGCAGGATTTCAAAAGCTCTATAATTGCTGTAAGTGTTTGCATGTTATTGGTTTATGCTATTTTATATTATTAATAACATATATCTATATAACTATATCATTCAATGTTTTATGGATGATTGGAAGATAGAAGGTGAAAGATGAAAAATAAAAGGGTGGAAGATAAAAGATGATAAGAGTTAAGTCATTGAATTTGAGATGGTTATGGTGATTTTAATTGGATTAAAGAATTGTTATGAATATGAAAAGGTGAAGTATGTGAAGAGTTGTATATAAATGTCTCTTATATTCATTCATCACATTTTTTTTTTTATCTTTATCTATTCTATTGAGAGAAAATACTAGCTAGATAAATGTGTTTTTGTTTAAGGATCTTAGGTTGAACAATTTGTGTAAAATTGTTGTCAACCAAACAATGAAATTGTTGAGATGTTGTATCTTAGAGAAGACGAGTCAAAACGTTTCTCTACTACAACAGTTATTTAAGTTTTGTTAATCGTAGAGAACTCGAATCTCCTTAAAGAAAACAAGATATATGTGCCTCAACCTTTTAGTTTTTTCGTGTAATCTTTATTATTCTTTATTGTATCTCTTTATAATAAAATTATTATTTTATTTCATTTTCACTAACTGTAACTTGTAATTTTTTTCATTTTTAATATATATATTATTCATAGAATGTTGGAAGATAAAAGATAAAAGATTGAAAGATAAAAAATTATGAGAATTAAGTCATTAAATTGAGTATTATAACAATAATAATAGTCATTGAATTGGAGATAATAATATTAATGAAAAAAAAAATTATATAAACATGCATGCACAATGCACGGGCTTTAACACTAGTTACTATAAATTACGTGACTTTCTTTTACAGCAGTATGCCAGTAGCTCTCCTTTTACTCAAATTTGTGGCATTGTTTAGACACTTGAGCCCAAAAAGGAATTTGATTTTAGCACTATTTATCCCCACAATTAGATTGACCCGCTGTTAAATTGAAGAAGCTTCAATTTTGAAAGGAATTTTTTTTTTTTTTAAGTACATTATATTCTCATAACAAAGCATAGATTTCACAAATGCCTTGCAAAAATTATGACTTTTAAAACCCAAAAATTCATAATCTTAATTCATATGGTTATATTATATTCTATTTTTATGCCTTTCTAAAATACAAGGATAAGTATTCAAATTGAAAAATGTAAAGAAAATTAGAATTCAAAATATATAATAACAATCTTCCCAAATAAATTAAACACAATTCATCTGATAAACTCACCCATAATCAAGGACGTAATTAGGATTTTTATTGAGGAGGGTCAAAATATTTAAGTTGATAAATTTACAATAAAATATATACTGAAATAATAAACATAAAAAATGTAATTTTAAAGTTATACATACCAACAATTTCAACTTATTTTTATCAAAATCATCAATTATAAATCAAAGTCTCAAAGGTTTTTCCAAAGTCATAAACCCATAAAAACTCATCAAATCAAACTCTAAATATCAAACAATTGACCAATATGTCAGAATTAAACCAAATCTTCAAATCTCTACAACTTATTGTTTCATTAATTCTTTAAACACATTCAAAATTAGTTTTATAACTAACCAAAATTTATCAAACTCAACTTAAAACAACTAATTAACTTATACCTCAACATAAACAAGATTAAATCAAAACCCACGTCAAAATCTAAGAATTTAATCTTTCAATGTCAAACTCATTTATTAAACTCAACAAAAACTCATAGTTCATTATCCTTTATCAATTAAGAAAGCTAAAAGAAAGTATTAAAAAAAAAAAAAAGGAGCATATGTAACCTCTAAAAGAGTAGCTTTTCTTGAGTAATCCAACCAAATTAAGAAAAAAGTATGAGAGAAGATGAGAAGAAATGAAAAATTATTATTTATATAAATTTAAGTGGAGTCAAAATTGTCTATACTATAAAATATAATTTTTTTTTTCAAAGTTTGAGTGGATTTAATTGAACTCATATTTTATATACTAGCTAAATCCCTGCCCATAATGAAACGTCACAACCCCTCTTTGCCAACCAATTCCATATTTTTTGTTAACCATTAATATAGGCATAAATAAGTTGTAAAAGGTATGAAAATTAATGCAGGTACGTACACTTTAAGGCCGATGGAATGAGACTGGTTCATCTTTAGAATCGAGGAACAAGAGCAATTTTTCTAAATGTTCTACAATGTTCATACTTTTCTAACCAATGCATAATAATAATACAGAATCGTAACCAAATTCCTCCTGTAAATGAGTTCAAGCAAATTTTCTATGCCCAATATTGAGAATCAGCCTAGAATTCTTCATATGGTTAGCATATATAGATTTGGAGAGTTTATCGGAAAATTTTCAGTTCTTGGCATGTATAAATATGGTGGTACCACCCTTGTGGTACCATAGATGTTCTCATTAATAAAGGATTCTGGAGCAAGAAAAATATACATAATAAATAATGAAAAAAGTATACAAAAATAAATAGAAAAACATGTGGAAGCAGAAGAAAAAATGAGATATTTTCAAGAGCTTCTTTGTAACCAAATGAAAGTAAAGTCACAAGAGATACCTTGCAATCTGCTTCTTAAACCAGAGGTACTTGTAAGTTGTAACCTTCTCCAGTGATACTCTGATTGCTTTTTGCCATGAAACTACAGTTGCTAATCCACAGTTTCCAATAAAAATTGCAGTCTCACTTTGTACATTGTTATTGAACTGATCGATGGCTCTCTGACATCCCATAGGCCATTGCTGAAATTTCTATAGGAAGCTTCCTACTATATTTTGAGTCTGTCTTCGTGGATATATTTTTTCCACATTAAAAAGCGCAGTTAAAGTCATCTGATTCTGAGTTATAGCACAGAACAATATAAATGAACTTTTAACAAGTAATAGGAAACCTTCTCATTGAAACTTCTTTGTGAACAAGGAGCATGATCTTACATTGCTTTGAGGAACATGTGGTTCACTTTTAAATTTGCTAATTCTCACAGCTACATTATCATCTGATAAAAGAGACAAAAGGTAAGTGTGGACTATCACGTCATTCCCAGAACATAATTCATACAAATAATAAATACAATCCACAACAACATATTGAAAAAGAGCCTCCACCGCAACTGAATTCAATCTCAAATGAGTGAAGAAAACCTTAAGTTCTGTGACAATTCTCAAGCAGCGATTAATAAGGAAGGAAAGCTGAAGTAGAAGAAACAAGATAGATACTAAAGGCCCTCCCTTCCATACTCCTGACTTCAGAGAAGGGAACAGAAATTGCAATGCCTCAGAAACCTACAAATAAAGGAGGTCTTATTTTAGAAGTTACAACCAAGTTTGACCTGAATCATTTTCAAAATTCTGAGAGCTTTTGACAACAATAAGGCAACCAGGAGCAAAAACTATGGTACAGAACAATAGTAATTACAAAAGTGTGGCATAAGATATTAAGCATTGAATTTCCTTGGGTGCGATGTGAGTGTGATCACAACGGAAAATGAAGATTATGTAGAATGATATATTAAGGCGCACGCAAATTCACACTCGAGTTGAGTAATCAATGAAACGCTCTGCAACAGAATAAAAACAACCTCCATTACTGTTCAAATCAACCTCAAATGAGTGAAGACTCTAAGTTCTGTAACACTTTCAAAGAAGCAACTCACAATGAATTAAGGAAGGCTATAGCAGGACAATAAAGATACAAACAAAATGCCCCTCCATTCTCCGACTTCAGCATAGGGACAGGGGCCAAGAGCGGCAATACCTCACAAACCGTTTAGAAAAGAGGCCTTAATCTGGAGAATGCATCAAAGTTTGACCTGAACCTTTCCAGAAATCTTGATATTATGTATCGGAGACAACAGGTTTACAGTGAATGCAAAAACTATAGGGAAAGGTTATTCTGAGCTATAAATTGATTATAGTTTTTCAAAGAAAAAGAAAATGTTTCCATGATCATGCAGTTTCATTGTGCCCTTTAAATGACATTCATGCATATTAAATAGCAATTATATTGTAGCTTTTGTATACTTCCAACACAGTTAAGGCATATTATTAAACAAATATAAAAATAAAGATAAGGTCACCCTCCCAACACTCTTCATTGACATACCAGATATGCTTTACTCTAATTAAGTTTGATGTACTTAAGAATCCTCTGGAGAAAGTGTTCTTCTTGGGGCATTTTCCACCGCTATGTATTCCAAAGCAGGGAATTTCAAGGTGCAATCCTTAGAGCATCTGATCTTCCCCTTTCAATCCTTATTTCGTGAGTGGTAGGTGCAGATTTTACAAAGATAAAGGTATGCCATTGTTTTCCTAACTCAAACCTGCGTTCACCTGTGAATATTTTCCGTATCCCTTAGGCTTTGATAACAAGAAGTGAAGCAAACCAAAAAATGAAACAGAGACAACAAACAACCAAGGAGAAAAAACATTAACATTACTTACAGAACAATAGTGATGCAAGCCATATATTATTAGCATAGGGAACACTAGCCATAATGCCTCACAAACCAATTAAAAAATAGGCCTTATTCTGGAGATTGCAAAGAAGTTTCAGAATTCTAAATATTCTCTAAATTCATGATAGTTCATCAAATAAAAAGAACATGTTTCATGATCATGGCGTTTTATGGTAGTAAACTAAGGTGGTCTCTCAATGACCTTCACACTACTTTTAAATATCAATTATATTGTAGTGTTTGTATAATCAAGAATTATTGACTCCCTCAGAGATAATGCACATTTTTACAAAGATATAATTAAAGATAAAGGTCATAAGGAAGTTGCAAAAGGAACTCTGTTTTATTAGAACTTTAGTGATTCTCCTTGGTTACTATGATGATAATCACACAATTGTAAGATATTGTAAAACTTTACCATTTTATTAAGTGGTATCGACAATGAGAGGATGGAATTTGTTTTTATCAATGATATTTGATTGTTTACATATGCTTGTGGGTAAGAGCTCCCTATCTTTTTCAAGAATGGAAACTTAGATTTCAACCATATTTCATGTTTCTTTCCCTATCTTTTAGTTCTTGAAAAATATATGTGAACCAAACCCAAGGAAAATGAAACCGAGACAACAGGACAACAAAACAATGAGTCTAGCTACGGGAAATAAACAATTGAATTACCTTGTGTGCAATGTGTGTATGATCAGATATAGAAATGAAGATTGAGTAGAACTATTATAGCAACTTTTGCTGAGCCAATTTCATCAAATGGCACCAAAATATTCCAAAGATTCATTAAATATACTAATTCATACTCAAGCACTTACACCCCGGCAGAAAGAAACGAACCTTCACCGTTCAAATCAACCTCAAATGAGTGAAGGAAGCATTAAGTTCTGCATGCGTTTTCAAAGCATTATTAACTCATAATGAAGGAAAGCTAAATCAAAACAATAAAGATAGAAACAAAAGGCTCTCCCACTCTTTGACCTCAACAAAGGGAACTCGAGCGGCACAATGTCTCACAAAAGAGCCTTTTCCTGGAGATTTTGTCAAAGTTTGACCTGAACCCTTTTCAGAACTCAGAATACTTTGTAAATACAGAGCACAACACGTTCAATGTAAAAACAGAAACTGCAGGAAAATGATATTTTCATCTATAAATTGATGATAGTTCAGCAAAGAAAAAGAAGTAGGAAGATAAAAAGAAAATATTTCCATGATCATAACGCTTTTTGGTAGCATTATGTATCAAGGAAATTGAAAGTAAAGTAAACGTTTCTGTATAATCATGACGTTTTTATAGTGATATAGTAAGATAATTACCTATTGTAATATTTTAGCTGCTGAATGCTTAGGAGTTTATTGATTCCCACATAGATGTATAACATGATTTATCATTGATTAACAATTAGGCTCTGAGTGAGACTAGTGTTCTATTTACTACTATTACTTTAATACATGAAATAATTTACCCATATGTTTATGGTAATCTCAAGAGGAATGGTACGTAATTGTATAAATGTAGAGGAAATCAACTAACCCCTGCCTAATTTCGAAAAGCACAACACAAAATTTTGTTAAACACTGAACTATTAGGACAATTTCTAGTTAAGACCACCAAAGTTACTAAGCAGTAGGAGGACACTTTCGTTGTGTATTAGGTAAAATGCATCAAATAAAAACTCACCTGCTCTGTGTTTGGGACAGTACAGATTTATGTAGTTCAAGCACTTTTGGAAGAGCTGCCTAGAAGTTTCTGACCTACCTGCAGTGTAGAGATATCAAGTCAATCAATGTTCAAAGCAGTCCAAACAAATCCTTGAAACAATTCAGTTATCACCAATGTTTCAAAATTAGTCTAAACATGTTAGGATTACAATTGTTCTCGTATAGTAGCAGTTGATGGTAGATATATTAGGAAAGTAATTATTGCTGCATTTCATGATTTGATTGGTCATAAAGATGATGAGATGAAAAAAAATTGTTTCTACCAGTGGTATTTGATCATTTACATATATATGTTTGTGGGTAAGAGCTCATGTGTGATTTCAAATTTCTTGAGACTTGTAACAAAGACAACAACAGGACAACACAACGGTGATTACAATAAAACAATGAGTCTGGCATAGGATATTTCTGAGATATAAGCAATTGAATTGGTTTGTATGATCAGAACAGAAATGAAGATTAAGTGGAATAAATATAACAACTTTTGATAAGACAATTCACAAATAGATTACAAATAGAATCATCATACATCAAAGATTCGGTAATACACATTTTCCGAAGTGCAAAAAGAAATCATAATTCACACATTCATTCATTTAGGCCCATAATTCATAATCACATACCGCAAATTAAATTTAAATTAAATTTCAAATGAGGGAAGAAAGAATTAGGCTTTTTATCCACTTCCAAAGCTTTAAACAATGAAAGAAAGCTAAAGCAGAATAGTAAAGCTAGAAACCAAAGGTTCTCCAACTGCCTGACCTCAACACAGGGTACTTGAGCCGCAATAATGCCTGGCAAACTACATACATAAGAGCCCTTATTCCCGAAATTTCATTGAAGTTTGACCCAAATCCTTTTCGGTACTCCGAATACTCTGTATATATAAAGCACAACACGTTCAAAGTGAAAACATAAATTCCAGGGAAATGATCTTTTGAACTACAAATTGATGATAGTTTAGCAAAGAAAAAGAAGTTAGGAAGATAAAAAGGGAATGTTTCCAAGATCATGATGCTTTATGATGGTATATATCAAGGAAGTGACCTTCACACTGCTATTAAATTCAATATATTTGTACCTTTTGTCTGCTTAAAGAGTTATCAGTTATCGACACCTCAGAGATAATATTATTAAACAACAATAAAATTAAAGATAAAGGTCATGACGATGGACTATATTCTAGCAACAATGATTGTAAGTTAATATTTTTTAAAATGATTATACTATCAAGGATTCAAGCTTGATAGGGAATATGAAAATCCAAAGAAAAGTAAATGTTAACTGAATACGTACCAGTTTTCTGTATAGATGTTGTATAGTTGTATCAAGGTCACCCTCCCAATATTCTTCATTGTCATTCTCCTGCTTTACTTTTTGTAAACTTGGTGTACTCAAGACTCCTCCAGAAAAAGTCTTCATGTTGGGACATTTTCCCACAATTAATTCTTCCAAAGCTAAGAATTTGAAAGTGTAATTTCCAGAGCAAAAATTTGTGAGACTTTCTAATTTCCAAAGTGTTAACATCTTCAATTTATTGAAAACAATTTCATTGTTTTCAACAACTCCCTCATTTAGCACTACTTCTGTCATCACTTCACATTGTACTATTGTCATTTCTTTGAGTTGTACGAGACTTTTGGCCGTTGAGGATGATACTAAGTTTGTCAATCCATCACAAAATGCTACATTTAGAGTTTTTAAATTTTCAAAAGATGTTGATGATGGCAATAGAGTAATTAACTTGTGGCAATAAATTACTCCTAAATTTTCAAGATTTGGAAGAAGGGAGTTTAGACAAGAGTCTTGTTTCCACATGTACTGCAAATTAAAAAGTCCCCCAATCAATAATTCTTTTATTTGTGTGAGCATCACAATAGGTTTCTTGTTCTCTCCACATGAGAACAACTCTGTGTATGAACTTACTTGCAGTATGAGTTTTTTCAAATTGTTAAATCTTTGAAGGATTTCAATTGAAATGTTTGACGATTCATCTTTAATAACCTTAAGGACATTCACTTCAGAAAACTGATGTTCTAGAGATGGGTTTTGCCATGTAGGCACGATGTCCCTTCCAATTAATGTCAATTCTTCAAATACGAAGTTTACCTGAATTTGAATCATATAAATCATGTCAAAAATAATGTTTCCTTAAACAATTTTACACAAAAGTAGTAATTTATAAATTTTTAACAGGAACAACGAGAAAAAAGAAATCACAAATTTTTCAGAAAACTAACACGTACCATTTTTTCGTGCAGATGTTGTATAGTTGTATTAAGGTCAACCTCCTGACACCCTTCACTCTCATCCTGCTCAAACTTTAGTTTCTGTAAACTTGGTGCACTGAAGGCACCTCCACAAAAAGTCTTTATATTGGGGCATTTTTTCACAATTAATTCTTCCAAAGCTGGGAATTTGAAAGAGAAATTCCCAAAGCAAAAACATGTGAGACTTTCTAAAACTTCAAGTGACAAGAACTTCAATTTGCTGAAAACAATTTCATCTTCTTCTCCTACATCTTCATAATCCTCATTTGAGATTATTTCTATCATCATAATGCAGTTGCCTATTTTCATTTCTCTCAATTGCACCAAGCTTTTTGCTGTTGAGGGTGTGAATAAGTTTATCAATCCCAGACAACAATCTACTCTCAAAACTGTTAGATTTGCTAAAGATGATGGGGACGGCAACAGAGAAATCAAATTGTGACAATCAACCACTTTTAGAACTCCAAGATTTTGAATAACAGAATCCAATTTAGAGTCTAGTCTCCATATGTACTTCAAATTAAAAAGCTTCTTCAACTCTAAACTTTTTATTTGTATCACTGTCTGTTTATGTATGTCATCCTCACCAAAAGAGAATATTTCTTTGTATGAACTGTCTCTTAGTATGAGATTTTCCAAATGAATGGATCTTTGAAGGATGTCAAGTGGTATATTTGTTGATTTATCACCTTTAATCTCAATTGTACCTTTGAATGAGAAGTGATCTGGAAATAGACATTGCCATGTCCTCATGTTGTCATCTCTTAGTAGCAATTCCTCCCGATTGAGGTTAATCTACATATCAATCAAACAAAATCAAATTGGAGTTGAAATTCAGTCCACTTGAACCCGACAAAAAAGAAATTATTTTTCCTTTATTTACAAGTCTGTCATTACTGTTTTACTTGAATTCCGATAAACTTATTTTCCTTTATTTTTCCATAAAGTCAATCATTAAAAAAAACAAAGAAATGAAAGGGCTCATACCTTGAATTCCGAAGTGGACATTTGTAGTTTGTGACACACTTCTAACTCCTTTAACATGGGCCATTCTGAAGTGTATATTCCAGGATAGAAAGTTGAAAGTTCTGGTAAGTTTTTAAGTTTTAAGATTTCTACCTGTGGAAACATTAATGTGGGAGTTGCTTCAACTCCTTTCATAACAATCTCCTTTAAATCCTTACAAGAACTTACTTGAAAGTGTCGAAGCTGCTCAAAATTTTTTACCATAAAAGATGGAAATATATACTTAAGTTCTCCAACGTCATGAATGATCAAACTTGTCAAATTTTTATAGCAATTAGACATGATTGGAAGTTGACTGTCCAATATCATTTGAGAATTAATTGCTCGCAGCTCTACCACCTCCAAATTGGGGAAAACAACCTGCACTCAAAAGTAAATGTTGCAATATTTTCTCAACTGAGGCAAAGAAGTAACAGTTGTATGTTTCAGTATTTTCTCAACTGAAGTAACAATTGTTTCAGCACTTCTTGCCAGTCTAAATCATAATGAGTTACACAACAAAACCTTCTATATGATAACACGAAATTCTTCTATTTCTAGAGTTAGTTTCATTCACTCTAAATACTGCATACAGTTACACTTGTTTTTGTTTTGGGATTAATTATTGTTTTATAAACTTCATACATTTCATTTCTTTTTTTTTTATTCAAAAATATTTAAAATAAGTGTGAACATTAACTAGTTTTACGAAAAATAAAAATTATACATAAAAATCGATAAACTTTTACAATTGTAAGCAATGTTATAAGGTTTTATAATTACTTCAAACATATAGTTGTGTCATTTGTAAACAGTTAAAATAAAAGTACTTTTATTAGTTTGATTTCTCCATAGTTTGTTTTCTTAAAATGATACTAATTTTTTTTCATTAATATTAAAAAATATAGGAAATTCAAATTTTTTTTAATATTTTTTATACATTTTCAAAGTGAATTTAAAAAAAAAAAAAAAAAAAGATTTTGCGTGGAAAAATTTACAAATAAATGTTAAAAACAAGAGTTCTGAATTGCTCAAGTTGACTCAAATATGGTCAAAACAAATTCCAACAAAAATATTAAACACGGTTGTAAGTGAAGACGCTAGAGATAGTCTCTTGCACTACTTATTTATTTTTTATAATTAAAGAAAGAAAAATTACTCGTACCTTGTATTTTGAAGTGAATATATGCAGTTTCTGACAATCATACAAGTTCAACTTCTTTAACATGGGCCATTCTGAAGTATGTATTCCAGGATAGAAGGTTGTAAGCTCTGGTAAGTCTCCAAGTTTTAATAATTCTACCCGTGGAAAGATAAATGTAGGTGGTACTTCTCCTCCTTCTTTAGCAACAATCTCCTTCAACTCTTTACAAGAGCTTATCTCAAGATATTGGAGTTGCTTCAAGTTTTGGACCACAGAAGATGGAAATACATATTTTAATATTCCAATGTTCTTTATGATCAAACGCGTCAAACTTTGATAGTAATCAGACATGATTGGAAGTTGACTATCCCATATCATTTGAGAATTAATTGCTAGCAGACTAACATCTTCCAAGTTAGGGAAAACAACCTACACCAAAGTTAATTGTGTCAATATTTGGTCAACAGAAGTAAAAAAGAAATGATTGTATGTTTTTCAATATTTTCTCAGTCACTCAGATGCAGTAAAGAAGTAACAATTATTCCTTCAAGATCGGCAGCCCAAATCCCAGTTCACTTAACAAACAAAAGACAATTTTTTTTACTTTATTTACATGTCTGCGTTACTTTTTGCCATGCCCACTTATTTGCACAAACAAAAATCTTCTACTTGTACAAGAAGATTTTTTTTTTTTTTTTTTTTGAACTTAAGCTCTCAATAAAACTGCCTTACCTAGAGATAGATCTTTCTCAAACAAACTCAGATTAAAAGAAAACAGGTTCAATAAAAAAGCACAAAGAAAGCACATCATGAGCACTTGTTAAATATTTTACACTTGTGAACTCAATCTGCAATCTTAATAGGTGACTCTGCAAGACAACCTCATGTCACTCAGTAACACATGCACACAATTTGCACACCCTCACTAGACTTGGAATTTACTTTAGACACTACACACACTCAACTTATAGGACACAAGCCCACTAGTCACTCTCACAAATTAAGAGGACCTGACACTTTTGATTGTATCTCACTCTCATACTTAATTTGTTCAAGCGGACTAATGGCTCTATTTATAGGCTGCAAAGTCGGTGAAGAAACTGCTGCAGAAAGAGAGCAGCATTCAGGCCAAATTAAAGTCCATCCCTTAGAAATAGCCAAAATAATGGCCATAAATTTAGCGAAACAAGTTTGAATTACTCTTGTATTAGAAGAAATTGTTAATTTCACTCACTTAAAAAATATTGCATACACTGATAGTTATATTTATTTACAGAGCTATTATTTTATTTATAAATTAACTTAATACATTTTCCTTTCTGTTTTTTCTTCTTAGAAGAAGAAATATTCTTCTTAATTCAAATTAAAAAGATGAGGGTGAACAGCAACTCTATATGTGCAGAAAAAAATATTTGTAATTATAAATAAAATAGATAAAAAAATTTATGATTAATTTTTGAACAATTTTACTTTGATATGTAAACTTGTAAGGAATGTTATAGGATTCTATACTTCATATATATAAATCTGTCATTTGCAAAAGGTTCAAATAGAAGTACTTTTATTGGTTTGATTTCTCTGAAGTTGTTTTCATAAGATGATACTAAACGAGTTCACAAATTTGAAAATACAAACTTCATTTACTTTACTTTATTTTATTGTTTATTCACTTTGAGAAAGAAAATTTAAAAAATATTTATGAAATAGATTTTAATTTTCTTGGACTATACAACAAATAGTTCCTAATTAAATTTAATTTATGAATGTAATTTTATTTCATCATCTACTTGTTGAAGTAAAGAAACTCACGTTCACCATTATTATTGCTCATATGCCCATCTGCACTGAAGCATCTAAACTATGGAAAAAGAAATTTAACCCAAAAAAAATGATAATTTTTAAATGATATTAAGCATTATTGTAAGAGAAGCTTTTTTATTATGAAACGCATTGTTGAATTAAATAGACGATTAGTTTACCTGAAACACTAAATAACTGAATTTAAATATAAAAATGTTGAGCAAGCGGTTATAAATTGCTCAAGTAAACTTCGTCAACAAAATTCTAACCAAAATGTTAAACAAGGGTGTAAGTTGAAGAGGCTAGCAATTGTCTCTTGCACTTAAGAAAGAAAAAGAAGTTGTACCTTGTATTTTGAAGTAAATATGTGTAGTTTGTCGCAATTATACACCTCCAACTTCGTTAACTTTGGCCATTCTGAAATATGTATTCCAGGGTAGAAAGTTGTAAGTTCTGGTAAGCCTTCAAGTTGTAAAAATTCTATCCGTGAAAACATGAATGTAACAGCTGCTTCTGCTCCTTCTTCTTTGGCAACAATCTCTTTTAATTCCATGCAATACTTTATTTCAAGGTATTTGAGTTGTTTAAAGCTTTTGACCATGGAAGATGGAAATACATATTTCAGTTTGTGAAGGTCCTCAATGATCAAGTGTGTCAAATTTTGATAGCCAAAAGAGATAGGTGGAAGTTGATTGCCCCATATCATTTCACAATTGATTGCTTGCAGTTCTAAGGTCTCCAACTTGGGGAAAACAACCTGCAGTCAGTTAATTTCTGTTTCAGAATTTTCTCATATAAAGCAATAATTATTTCTCATTTATTTGTAAAAAAAAAATAACACTTGTATGCATGATATGAAGTCCATTTGATAAAATTACATCCTATATAGGCGCAAAAATTGCATGTCCAGCTTTAAACTAAACTCTAAAAGACACATTTAGTAACAGTATTTAACAGATATTAATATCACAAGCAGAACATAATTATTTATGCAGCCCTATTTTGTTAAGCTAGTGTATGAGATCTTCTTTGTCTTCTTTTCAATTAGGAACTAAAGAGAATATATATATATATATATATATATATATGAATAAAGAAAAGTTCGAATATAAATTAGATCAGTACAAAAGTTATCTCAACCAAACCTTTTTGTTAAAAAGTGAGAGAGTGTCAAACTCATCCTCTGAATTGATATCTGACAGCAAAGTTGTCGATCCCTTCTGACTCGTTTGCAACGTAAAAGATGTCTTCACTTCTGAGTAGAAGCTTGCCAGCCTTGGAAGATAGCTTAAAGTCAGGAAGCGTAATTGACAAAACTCAATCTTATCAATTGCTTCATTCTTGTTGACATTATCTTCTATTTCAATAGCAAATATCGCTTCCATATTCCAGCAATATAACACATCGATTCTTTCTAGTTGTTGAAGGCTACCAGAATTGGAGGATGAGAAGATATTTTTCAACCGATCACAATCTTCTACTTCTATGATTTTTAAGTTGCAGAAAGACCCAGGTTTGGGTTGACCATAACATATCTTCTCCAAGTTACCCAAATTCAAAAGAATCAATGACTCCAAGAGGGGAAAGGCAGGGAAGGAATCGCACTTTCTTGCGTCAACAATACACTTGAAATTAGGACTATCGTGAACATGAAGATGTTTCAGTTGTGTAAGACCCTCTTTGTCCAATTCAAAAAGAACATTATTGATACCATGCAAAACTTTTAAGCATAAGAATTCAACATTCTTGATGCCCCGCAATTCCTCTAAGCAATTAATAGATTCAAAATTCAATTTCAACGTTCTTAAGTTGCTCAAAGTCTTATCCGTAATATTATTGAACTTACCGTATTGATCACCAAACACAGACGACCCACCATACATAGATAAGCTCCCAAACACAAACGACCTATATCCTATTGATATTTTGTACCTATTCAGCTCTCTGGAGAACAAGCCTTTTGGTAATATATCTTCATCTTCAATATATATTTCTAAAGTGGTCAATTTAGACAAAATCTTCAACTCATCAAGGCTAGCATTACTTCTTTCATCATTGAGTTGATCACACTTCCATTGAACAGAGCACCCACTCAAATATAACTCTTCTAGTCGTAATAAGCTTGATATCACATTTGGTGCAATAACTGTTAGCTCAGAACAATCGCTTAAATCTAACAATTGTAGTTGAGTCAATTGACCTATCTCTCTAGGCAATTGCTCAATATTTGATCCTCGTAAGCTAAGAATTTTTAATTTCTTTAGATTGCCAATAATAGCTACATCTTCAAATCCACAATATTCCAAACACAATGTTTGAAGGTTTACTAGGAGATGAAGTGATGACTGCAAAGAGAGAAATTGCATTCTAGACAAATCTAAAACTTTGAGCTCTTTCATTCCTGCAAAAAACTTTTCAGGGATTTCAACATAAGAATCGCCAACCTTGGCATTCATAAAAAAATATTCAAGTTGTGGACATTCCAATTCCTCACAAAGCTTACCAATAGTACTATCACGTATGAAGATCTTTTTGCAAGTTTTTAGTTTCTCAAGAGGCCAATCCCACTCAGCCGCATTTCTCACAAAAAATAATTGGTTCTCTTGATTAATGGATAAAGCCACTTCGAGAACAAAATCATGCATTGAAAACAATTCACTAGCATCATCATCAAGCAACAAACTAGATTCTTTAAGTTGTTGGACCAAATCATATACTTTGTCTCGTGCTTCTTCTATCTTATAAATGCCTCGAAATATATCCAAACCAATAACACATTTGACCAAGTCTAAAATGAAACCTTGATGTCCCATTAAACTACAAAGTAAAAAAGTTTTCTTTAAGTCCTCACCACTTAAATAATTGTAACTCAACTCTATTGTTGAGTATGCCATTTTCAGTTCTCCTTTAAAGTTTGTAGAGGAACACCTTTCCAATTTTCGCGAGGCTTCTCTCCATTGAGATGGATGTTTCTTGTTCTTTAATGCTTTAGCCATAGTAACAATGGCAATAGGCAAGCCTCCAGATTTCTTGCAAAAACTTTTTGCCAAAAATTTCAAATCTTGTTTTTCAATAAAATCACCTACAAAGGAATCAAGATCGTAAGTATAAATATTTATTAACTGTTTTCTGAATCTATGTTACAAGTTCTATGTTCATCGTTACATGTATTACATCAAAATATATTATTAGTTTTTAATAGGCAATAAGTCCATGTTAAATAATAAAGTCTTTAAAGATCCATATTTTAAGTCCTACATTTATGTTTTAAGTTTGTTGTTTCTTGAATGAAAACAAATTATTCCAGAATAAAATGAATAAAAACTTCATCTAGAAATCTAGAATGTCAAGACTAGTATAAAAGCAGGGGCGGATTAATTCTAGATTTAGGTTTAGGTTTCATTAGAAACAAATATATGAAAGTTTATAATAATGTCCATTCTCTTTATTCACATAATTTCAGTTCCAATTTTCATACATTTGCTATGTAGTTATGTGTGTTTGAATTAGTTCTGAATTACATCACTTATTTAAATTCTCTTAGTTAATTATATATATACAATTGTTTTGATTTGATTTGATTTTATTTTAAATATAATGCTCATTATATATATATATATCATTGTGCATAGCTCTATCTCTGAGTTGTAATATTTAAGTAATAGAAATTATGAAAACCAAGAAAATATGTAAAAATTTTGTAATGTGATTACCTGCGGTCCTCTTAAACAGGCTCCAACTCTCTTCTTCACTTAAAATGCCAATCTGGAAAAGTCTAGAATCAGGATCACCCATATTCACCAACACAAGTCGGTCTCTTGCTGTTAACAATAATTTACATCCTCTATCACCAACTTCATCAGGAATTCCTATACTCTTCAAATCTAAATCATCCCAAACATTATCTAAAATGATAAGGATCTTCTCCTCGTTCTTCTCCGCTTTCCTCTCCTCTCTCTTCTTCTCATCCCTCCCCTTCTTCTTGTCCTCTTTCTCCTCCTCCTTCGTGTCCTCTTTCTTTTTCTCGTTCCTCTCCTCGTTCTTCTCCTCTTTCTTCTTCAATCGTTCATACAACTTACTGGCTCTTGGAGTCTCCTCTTCGAATTTCAGACCTAATTTACGTGCGATTTCATTTTGAATCTTTTCTATGTCTGGAGTCTGATTTACCTCTACGAAAACCACCACATCAAAGATCTTGTCTTTCTTGACATGCCTACCAATTGCTTTCACTAGCGTCGTCTTTCCGATGCCACCCATCCCATGAACGCCAATCATGTTCATATTACCATCATTTAACGCCATCAGTATATCGTTCAAAGTGGAATATCTTGATTCAAAAGCATCGTAATTTTTGTCAGGTTTAAGCCACATTTCCTCCAGAATAGTGGGGTACGAAACGTTATTGAAGTTTTCTTTTTGCTGCAAGAGAGGAGAAACAGTATCCTCCTTTAGTTTGAATGCTTTCTTACCATGTCTGTAGCAGGTGATCAAGTTAGGACAGAATCCCTTGAAACATCTGTCGTTTGCTTTCTCTGCAATCAACTGCTCGGCTTCATAAATGATGGAGTTCACATCCTTCTGCCAGTTCATAACATTCTGTTTGATCTTCTCCACATTTTTCTCAGCCGCGACAACCTTATCCTTTACCTCCTCTTTTGCTTCCTTGAGCTTCTCAACTTCTTTTTCGAGATTTTTGAAGTTGCTCTTGTAGTTGTACAAGTACATAAATTGACGCCCAAGCGGAGCAGCCAACCACTTGCCAACTTCGAGAACAGGACTCACCACACTGGCGATACTCCCGGCAGGCTCCACCATTTTCAATCTTTTTTTCCTTTTTCCTCCCCTTCTTTTAGAAGTTTGAAGAATGAAGGAGAACAAAAACAAACGAAATAACAGAACAAGCAGAGAGCAAAATCAAAAGAGAACAAGTAGAGAGAAAAATCGAAACAGAACAAATCGATAGCAAAATCAAATAACAGTAAGGACGAATGTTGAAAATATGAAGATTTTTTTTTTTAAAAGAAAAAAACAATATATAGTGGAATTGAAGAGGATTTGAAAAACAAAAACGAGAAATTAAACAATGGACGAGGTTTTTTTTTTTTTTTTAATGTTTCTATGTAAACGAGGAATGAACGAGTGGAAAGAGGATTTAAAAACAAAAACAAAAACAAGAAAAAAGGCAATGGGAGAGGTTTTTTTTGTTTTTTTTCTTTAATCAAAGAAGAAATAAGGCAGTGAGAGAAGAGTGAAAAGTCAACCGATCTGGTTTGTGGGTAAAATTATCGTTTAGCCATAAAAAGATCTTAAGTAGCAGTGTCTGAAGGTATGAGAAAGAAGAAAAGTGAAAAGGCAGTAGAAGTTCAAGAGGGCTTAATAGAACTGAAAAGGAGAGACATTGAAGAGATTGACGATGAAAAACAGTATATTAGACTTCAGAGTGCTGGTAAGAAAATTTAGAAGAGGTGAATTTCCAGTGTACTTCAAATCTACGTTTACAATCATAGTCAACATATATATTCACTTGTTCAGTAACTATGGTTATAGTCAACATATATGTTCACATGTTCAATAACTATGGTTTAGTTAACCATAGTTACACAGCTGTCAACCATCAAAACTAACCAAATCAGGGATATAACTATGGTTTAGTTAACCATAGTTACACAATTGTCAACCATCAAAACTAACCAAACCAGGAATGTGTATGGGATTCTCATAAGCACTAAATGTTTGATCAAATTATTGGAGAAAAACAAAATGAAAAGAAAAATCATTTCCTCTCACTCTCTTCTTATTAATTATATGAATGAATTATTATTGTGTTAGTTAGGTTTATGTCATTTTTTTTTTTAAATCATCTAATTAGTTTATTACACTATACTTTATAGCAATCTCATCGGGTGCGAGGCAGGTATGGGAAGGGTGCAGGGCCAATACTTTCAACACACCCGGCCTGCACACGGTTCAAGGATATGCTACGGAAATGTCTCCACCATGAATTACCGGTTTGGCTGCAAGTCCAGACATTCTATAATGGTCTTAATAGTGAAATCTGAAATATGATTAATGCTACTACAAGGGGTACTCTAAGTAAGAAAACACCGGACCAAGCTTATGAATTGCTAGAGGAAATGGCTTCAAATTCTTATCAATGGCCGATAGAGAGGTTTCATGTGAGAAGAACGTCAGGTGTTCATAACATAAATGCTATCACAGTTTTGGCATCACAATTTTGGCAGCACAATTTGTTGAGATCTAACAGCGTTAAGCCGTAACACGCCATAAAAGTTTTAGTCAAAGTGTTCCGGCTTAATGCTACTGGATCTTAACAAACCAACGACACTATGGCCGACTGGCGATCTCAATGGTACGAACAGTATGCATTCACTCGTCGACAACGACAGCCAACCAGTTTTCACAATTTCAATTTCTAATATTTTTATTATTTTATTAATTTCATTTTAAATACCATTTACAAAAAAGAAAAAGAAAAAGAAAAAAAAAAAAGAATTTTGATTTAAAGAGTTTGCAGTAATTTTGTAATTGGCTCCTCTAAAAACAACTTTTGATTTTCAAAAGCTAAAACTTACTTTAAATCCTTCAATGCAATAGATTATGTAACAATCTACTTCTTCCATAATCACTTTTGAAACGAATTTACCAAACATTTTTGAGATGATAAAATATGAAAGAAGCAAACAACACCTCCAAAACTCACCCTAAGATTGATTAATTAATTACTTAACAACACTAATTCATCTACAGCAAACAATAAACAATGTTTTAAATTAATTAACTAAAACTTGTATGACAATAACGAATTCGAAGGCTATGACACTCTCAATCTCTCACAGGGTCCTTAATTCCTAAATTTTCCCTAGAAAATTTAGTTCATTTCTTAGGTAATCAAACAAGAATCCTTTGGATTTCCCTTTGTTCTGGAAATAATATAGGGATGATCTGTAACACTTTTAAGATAACAACATTTTGAAATGATTCTGTGAAAATGATGAGACCACAACTAAATTGGTTTATGGGAGAAGGAATAAGGGGTCAAGGAGGGATTGAGAATTGTCAGCAGTGGAGACAGGTTTGTGAGAAAGTGACATGACAGTACATGTCACAGGTGGCGTGTTGGGTTGTGAGGTACCAGGTTTTTGAGTACATGACAGGTGACAGCAAATGTCAGAGCATATTGGCAAATGAGCC
>WYDK02115714.1:0-22783 GCA_009867345.2 Toxicodendron radicans | reverse complement strand
TACTCTCGTCATGATTCAACCAATCTTTGGGCATATATCATTTCATATGGTCGTACATACTTAGGGTCTGATATAGACAATGACTTTTATTATAAATTAATCATGTTTTTAAAAAGAGTCAATTACAATATTATTGGCTCTAGGGCACCTACACTAACGCTTGTTTAAAAACTATCCGGATCAAGTGATAAGAAGGTGTGTTTCTGAGAAAGAGCAGTAAAATATCTTGCAGCATAGCCATGAACTTCAGTGCAGAGGACATTTTGGGGGAAAGAAGACGACACTTAAGGTATTGCAATAAGGTTTTTATTGGCCAACCTTATTTAAAGATGCTTTTGCTTTTTGTTTAAAGTGCGATCGATGCCAATGAACGAGAAACATTGGCAAAAGGGACGAGATGCCACTCAATACATTCATGGTGGTTGAGTTGTTTGACGTATGGGAGATCGACTTTATAAGTCTATTTCCTAACTCTTTTGGCTATATTTATATTCTTGTCATTGTTGATTATGTTTCAAAATCGGTTGACACAAAGACTAATGATTCTAAAGTTGTGCTTGATTTTGTCAAGGACTTGATTTTTACAAGATATGGCACCCCTAGAGCTATTATTAGTGATGGGGGTAGTCATTTCTGTAACAAATTTTTTGCAAGAATCCTGAAAAAGTACAATGTCACACACAAGGTGGCAACCCCATACCATCTGCAAACATCATGACAAGTAGAAGTGAGCAATAGACAGATCAAGGGGATCTTAGAAAGAACAGTCAATACATCTAGGAAGGATTAGGCAGTGAAGCTGAATGATGCCTTGTGGGCATATAGGACTGCATTTAAGACACCCATCGGGATGACCCCATATAAAATCGTCTTTGGAAAAGCATGCCATCTACCAATGGAGTTGTAATGCCCACACCAAGGTACGTAAAATATGTATATTACATTCCAATACCTTAGTATTGTTCCTTTGAAATTGCCTAAAAAGGATTTGTATAAATTTTTATTAAATTCACTAGGGGTAAAATGGTCTTTTCACAAGAAATTAGAAGAAAAAGTAGGGAATAAAATGAAAGTAATTAAGGTGAAGAATATGTTTAAAGTGAGGGTGTTTAAGTAATTGCACAAGTGGAAAAGTTGTAAATTTCACCAAAGGCAAGGGTAAAATGAGAAATATATATAAGCTTTGAGTTGCTAGAACTTTCTCCATTCTCACCCTTCATTGGCGACTTACTCTTGCCCAAATTCTCTCAAATTTCATCCAATTTTCATATCAATTTCAAGAGAAAAAAGTGAAATTAAGTTAGGGCTTTTGTTTCTAAGGTGTTCTAAGGTAAGAATTCAAGTTCCTAAGCTTATTTTTGTGCTTTAAAGTTTAAGTTCTTATGAGTTCTTACATGTTTTAGATTGAAGAAGAAAAGTACTTGGATTAAAGGAGCTATATAGCTAAAGGTGAAGCATATTAAGGTAAGTAAATCATGATTTGGGTTTATTTCTCAAGTGATTAAAATTTTAAAGAATGATGCTTTTGTGTTATGATGAGATTGATGGATTAGATAGTAAAGAATGATATTAGCATGTTGTGTAAGTTGTGGAGTGTATGAATATGTGATTTCCTACATGAGAAATTGAAAATTTTGTGATGGGAACATGCATGATGAAATTCGGCCAACACTAATACATGAGTGGTTGAATTGTTTTTGCTATTTATTTGATGAGATGTGTGATGTAAATGTTGATGAAGTGATGAAATGATGCTTGGATGTGGAAGTGTTGATATTTTCGGCCAAGGTAGTAAGGATAAGGCCATGATGTTTTTGTTGCCTTTGTGATGAGAATGTGTTGAGTATTAAGTGTTGGAGTGTATTTATGCCATTAAAGAAAATAGAATTTATAAGAAAGTTTAGAAAAAAAAAGATGTTAAAGAAGAAAAGTGTTAATGCTTAATTAAGTTGTTTAAGTTTGTTTGATACAAATTGTTGAGAAATGTTTTGGAATGGGCATATGTTTGAGATACTAAGTGAAATAAATGGCTAAATGATATATGGATGAAGAAATTGCACTCTTGATACTAGAATAAAGTTGTGTATGCATAAGAATTTAATTTCATGCATTCACGCATGTAAACCTAAATATATATATATATATATATATATACTCATGCCTGACTTAATGACGATGCAATTATATATATATATATATAGTCATTAAGTCATGCATGAGTAAGACAATTGAAGTTATCAAAGAAATATGTTTGAAATATTTTGATAACTTAAGAAATAAAGAAGAAAGAAAAAGAAGGTTGTTGCGATGGGGAACCTGTGAGTGTCGCTATATGAGGCCATGACAACTAAGAATAAGAAATTACCTACATGGACGTCGCCTTAAGTGAGTGGCATAAGAAGAAAGAAAAGAAAATTGTACAGTTCGCTAAGAGTGCATGTAGATGAGGACCATACAAAGAAAGAATTAAGAAGAAACTCACATGGCTAAGGTTCCAAATCCATGCCTCAACTAGTCCAATCGGTATAGAAGAATAAGAATAAGAAAAGAAAGAACAAGAAAATAAAGAAAAGAAAAAACTAGAATAACAAAAAGAAAAGAAAGAATAAGAATAAGGTAAGAAAGAAAGAATAAGAAAAAGAATTATTATAATTACTATTATTTATAAAGAAGTATAAAGTTTTATATCATAAGCATTATTCATCATACATTTGTAGAATTACATACATAACCAAATATTTCAATGCTAATGTCATTTATGTATGATGAGAAATAGTTAGAAAGTTGATGAAGAAAAGAAAGTTAGAAAGTTGATGAAGAGAAGAATCGAAAAGAAAAGAAAAAGGAAATTAGAAAGTGGAAGAAAGAGAAGGAAGTTTGAAGTGTATTTTCTTAACGGAGATGTATTAACAGTTTAGTGTGATTTACTTACTGAGCAATTAGTGTTCATTCCGTTATTTTTAACATTTTTTTAGGTAATAGGTAAAGCGCGACCGGGCGAAAAGTCGATAGGCGAGTGAGTCACGGGCCACTGTTGACACGGTTATTATTTTGATATATGTATAAAGTTGAAAAAGTTGGTGTAAATATTTTATGTATTTATACTTTTGTAAAAGAAAGTCGCACGCGCACGTTTTATATCATGAGTATATTTTTATACATATACATTTTATTATATATATATATTGGCTTTATTTTCCATATATTTATTTAGTAAGAAAGAGCATTACATAACATTAATAAAATAAACATAATTAATTCAATTTAAATATATTAATCAAATATATTTAAATTAACACAATCTCACAAATTTAATTATTAATTCAATTTTGGCAAACAACCCTAGCAAATTTAATTGCACTTACCAAAACACAATTTTTCATCACAATGACAAAAATATCATTTTCTCTATATTTTATCATTCCTTCATTATCTTCTATGTGTGTGACACGTACGCTCCTCATCTTATCGATAGTGTACAATATCTCGATTAGTACCAAATCAATCGATTCACTGAATACAAACCAAGATCGGCCTCTAGCAAGACACCATGGCCACCCAATAGATTCGGATTCAGCGAAACTGAAATCTATCAACAGTATAGTTACTATGCAATCCAATAATTTAGTCATCATATACCTCTTCAAGGTTTGAAGCACAAAAATAGTGTCAACTTCAACTCGGTACCTTGATGTACTCATATCCGATTGTCAAAGTGACGACCAAAATAAAATTGGATTTGAGCATCAACTCAATTCCACTATGGCCACAAATTTGGGGTCGTTATCACTCATCGAATATCTATCGAAGATAATATCTCCCACACCCGGGAGTGATGAACCCTATGTCGATCTACTATAGTCACAACGTAATTCTCAATGTGGCCAACAATTACCGTATTGATAACTCTAAAGAGAGTTGCAAGGCAGGATATTTCTAAGACTGCTTTTTGGAACAGGTATGGCATTATGAGTTTGTAATGATGCCCTTCAGATTAACCAATGCACCTGTAATCTTTATGGATTTGATGAACCTGGTGTTTCATGATTGCCTCGATCGATTCATAGTTGTGTTTATTGATGATATCCTGATTTATTCCAAGACAAGAGAAGAGCATGAAGAGCATCTAAGATTTGTGTTGCAGTGACTGAGGGATAAGAAGTTCTTTGCCAAATTTTCTAAATGTAAGTTTTGGTTGGACCAAGCCATCTTTTTAGGCCATGTTATTTCAGAAGAAGGTGTATTAATATACCCTAGTAAGATAGAGGCAATCCTTAGAGTGGCAAAGACCAAAGACAGTAAAAAAGTTTATAAGTTTTTTGGGGTTCGCAGGCTATTTCAGGCAGTTTGTAGCAGGATTTGCCCAGTTAGCTAAGCTGCTTATAACTCTCACCAAGCAGGGAAGTCCTTTCGTATGGACTGATGCATGTGAAGAGGGTTTACAAGAGTTAAAAAGAAGGCTAACCATAGCTCCTATTTTGGTGTTACCACAGGAGGGTGTAGAGTATGATATATATAAAGATGCCTCACTTCATGGCCTTGGAGTTATATTAATGCAGCTGGGTAGAGTAATAGCTTATACTTCCCAACAATTGAAAGAGTGTGAGACGAGATGCCCTACGCATGATTTAGAGTTGGCTGTAGTAGTTTTTGCATTGAAAATATAGAGACATTACTTATATGGAGTAAAGAGTGATATTTATACCGATCATAAAAGATTGAAGTATTTCTTTACTCAAAATGAGTTGAATATGAGACAAAGGAGATGGTTGAAGCTGGTAAAAGATTATAATTGTGAAATTAACTACCAGCCTAGGAAAGCCAATGTGGTAGCCAATGCATTGAGTAGAAAAGCCTTTTTGTCTCAGCTCACAGTGCATAAGAATTATTAAAAGAACTTTTCAAGGAGCAGATAGAGATGGTACCAGGAAGGATTGCCAGATTATAAGTTCATTCTACTTTACTAGAAGAGATTAAGGAGAAGCAAGTTGTTGACGAGTACTGTCAAAAAATGAGTCGACAAGTGCTTGAAGGCAAGACATCAGAGTATCAAATTTTAGAAGGTGTTCTTCATTTTAGGAATCGGTTATGCATTCCTCAATATGTTGAGTTGAGAAAGAAGATTCTTATATAGGCTAATGACACACCGTACACCGCTCACCTTGGAGGAGCCAAAATGTATCCAAATTTAAAGAAAGGCTATTGGTGGCCAGGTATGAAAAAGGATATTGGGGATTATGTAGCAAAATGCTTGGGGTTTCAGCAGATTAAAGTGGAGCACCAGAGACCATCAGGACTAGTTCAACCACTCAGCATTCTTGAATGAAAATGGGAAGATATATCAATGGATTTCATCACAGGCCTTCCGAGAGTTTAAAATGGATATAATGCGCTATGGGTAATAGTAGATAGATTAACCAAATCAACACATTTTCTTCCAGTAAAAGACAGTACCACCTCAGATCTGATCAGTTAGCCCATATCTATATTAGAGAGATAATTAGACTGCATAGGGTACCCAAGACAATAGCATTAGATAGAGACTCCAGGTTTGTTTCAAAATTATGTACTAGTCTACAGAGAGCATTGGGTACGAGGTTAGCATTTAGTACAACTTATCACCCACAGAAAGATTGCCAAACTGAGAGAACTAACCAAGTGTTGGAAGACATGCTAAGACCGCGTTTCATGGATTATAATATGACCTGGCATGAAATGCTACCATTGGTAGAGTTTGCTTACAATAATAGTTATCAATCTACGATTAAGACGGCTCCATATGAAGTTCTGTATGGTAGACGATGTAGATCCCCACTGCACTGGGATGAAATAGGGGAGAAAGATTCTCTTAATGCATCTCTTGGGTAGGAAATGACCCAGAAAATGATAGAAGACATCAAATTGATTAGAAATGGAATGAAACAAGCTCAAGACAGACAAAAGAGACATGCAGACCTAAAGAGAAGAGATGTAAAGTTCGAAGTGGGTGACAAAGTATTTGTCAAGGTTTTCCCCTACAAGCGTATTTTAAGTTTTGACATAAAAAAGAAAGCTTGCTCCCAGGTACATTGGTCCCTTTGAAGTCTTACAACAAGTGGGAAAGGTAGCTTACAGATTGGCACTACCACCAACTATGGATAAGGTACACAATGTTTTCCACGTATCAATGCTTCAAAAGTATGTTAGTGATCGCTCTCACATGTTAAAAGTAGAAGAAGTGGAATTAGAGGAAAATCTTGTATATGAGGAGCGTCAAATTCAGATCCTAGACAGAAAAGTTAAAGAGCTCTGAAACAAGAGTATTCCATTAGTAGAGGTTCTATGGAGGAATCATAAAATAGAAGAAGTTACGTGGGAAGTGCAGCAAGATATGCCTGACCGCTATCCAGAGTTGTTTGTTTGAATTTTGAGGACGAAATTCTTTTAAGGGGGAAGAAATGTAATACCCACATCAAGGTATGCAACTATATTACACTCTCATATCTGTAGTTAGATTACTTTGAAATTGCCTTAGATGATTTTTATAGAAATTCTTTAAAATCTTCACTAGGGGTAAAATGGTCTTTTCACACATAATTAGGTGAAAAAGTGGGGTGTGAAAAGAAGTAAAATAATGTGAAGAAGTTGATAAAAGTGAGGGTATTTAAGTAAATGATCAAAGGACATAGATGAAATTTTTAGAAAATGCAAGGGCAAAATGGAAAAGTAAATATATATATAAGGGTTCAATTGAGAAACCCTACCCATTCTCCACCTTTTGACCTGCCACCTTTGTCACAACCTTGCGATGTGACTCACTAGGTATTGTTCACTATAACCCCTTGGTCTTGGGTTCGAGTGGTGTGGAAGGCGAAAGAAAATCCCTTAAGGAGGGAACAGTACCTAGTGAGTCACGGCGCGAGGTCATGACAATAAAAATGCGCCTTTTTATTGTCACGGCGTAAGGTTGTGACAACCTTGCACTCATTTTCTCTCAAACTTCTTCACCAATTTCCAAAGGAAATTCAAAGGGTTTTAGATTAAAAATTTGTATTTTTTGACCCGCCAGCTTCCACTTATTTTCTCTCAAACTTCTTCATCAATCTCCAAAGGAAATTCAAGGGGTTTCAGATTAAAATTTTGTATTTTTCATTTCTAACATTTCTAAAGGTAAGGATTTAGCATATAAGTGTATTTTTTATTTTTAAAGTTTAAATTCTCATGGTTTTTGTTGATTTAGATTAAAAGAAAGGAGAACTTGAATCAAAGGGGTTGTATAGCAAAAAGTGGAGCAAATTTAAGGTAAGAAAATCAAACTTAAGCTTTGATTTGTGAAATAGTTTGTGTTGGATAAATTTTATCTCAATTACATATGTTGTATGGTTAGAATTGTAGCTAAATTGAATGTTTGAATGATGGAGAATATGTATATGACTTTGGCCATGATGAGTAGTGTATGAGAGTTGTAATTGATTTTGGTGGATGTTTGATTAAAGTGTTGAAATTGTTGATAGAAATTAAGGGTAGAAATTGGCCAAGTTATAAATTTGGTCTTGGTAGAATTTTATTGCAATTGTGAAGTAATGGGAGAGATGTGGAATTTTGGCCAAGTAAAAATTAAAGTCATGCATGCAAATTGTTTGATGAAAATCCCATGAGATATGAATGCATGGACTTGTTGAATTTTTATTGAAGAAAGTTGTTTGAGAAAGAATAAAATTGATGTTGGAAGATTTGGATGGTGTTGACCAAGTATAAAGCTTGGTGCTTAAAAGTGCATTTTGTTATGTTATAATAGAAATTAGTATTTGGTTATATTAGTCAAATGAAACAAATGACCATTTAGTATATGATTTAAGTTAATTGTATTTTGGCCTTAGTTGAGTGGCATGATATATATATATATATATATATATAGAGAGAGAGAGAGAGAGAGAGGGTCATTGAATTATAAGTTGTGAAATCTTTGACTTTAGAAAAGCGATAGTAAGAGTTTGTTTATTATATTGCCATGCTTGTGTAAGTGAATTAGAAAGAAAATTAAGAGATGGTTTTGGTCATGCATACTTTGTGTATATCATGCATGTAAACCTTATATATATGGCAATTGAGAATATTAAGGAGAACGTTAGAAAAGAGAAAGAAAATAAAAGAAAAGAAAATTAGTTTTGCATAGTCATTTTAAGCTAATATATGAGCAAGCTATACTAGAATTTGTTAAAGAATGTAATTGTAACATTCCAATAACCTAGAAATATACTTAGAATTGCATACATAATTATTTTTAGAAATATAAAATTTATACTTTTAGGAGGTTGTTGCGATGGGGAATCCGCGAGCTTCCCTACGTTAGTTAGTGGCGACAGAGATACATAGATTTCCTACATGCATGCCGCCATCAATGAGCGACACCAGAGAGAGAAGAAAAGATTGTACAGTCTACTAGAGTGCATGTGGATGAGGACTGTACCCAAAAATAATTTAGAATATGCTCTCATGGCTAGGATTCCAAATTCATGCCTCAACCTAGACCGATAGGTAAACCAGAACAGAATTGAAAGAAAAAGAAAAAGAAGAAATGAAATAAAATAAAATAAAATAAGAGAAAATAGAATAAAGATTAAAAAAAATAATAAATTTATTTGGGAAAAAGCTTATTTATCTTGCTCATGTGTTATGCTACATGCATTTATTAGAATAACATGTGTGTTCAGTTGTATTCATTAGTATCTCCGTCTTTGTACGTTGAGAAAATAACATAATTTGTAAGAAAATGTGAAGTAAGAAACGAAGACTGAAGAATTAATTAACGGAGATGAGTAGTAGCGTAGTTTGGTTTACTTACTGAGCAAATTCACTACATTATTTTCACCATTTTTGCAGGTACTAGATGAGTCGAGATCGGATGGGTCGTCGACTGGTGAGGGAGCTTCATGGCACTGTCCAAGAAACGTTTTTTTGAACTTACTTATATATATATATATATATATATATATATATCATCTATAGTTAATGTTTTGTTCTTATATTATATAAGTAAGAGAATTTTTACATAAAGGAAAGTTTATAACCGCTGAATGACTTTCTATATATATAGATATAGATATATCTTCATAAGAAAAATAAATAGTTATTAGATTTTAACCTAAATCCCTTAAAAGTTCTCAGCTAGAGTGTATATTACATATAGAATCTGCTTTTTATTAATTTATCATGTTTTTACAAAGAGACAATTACAATATGATTGGCTCTAGAGCACCTACACTAACATCTTAGTCCTTTGACATGTGCCACACCTAGCAACTATGGCTTGGGCATCCTTTTCATATTTGGCCAATAGAAGTGCTCCTTAAGCACCTCTAATGTCTTGTGAACTCCAAAATGACCATCTATCCCTCCCCCATGTGTTTCCCTCACAAACAACTCCCTATAACTACCCTTTGGTACACAAATCTAATACCCTTAAAGAGAAACCTATCTTGGATAGAGTATTCTAAAACTAACCCTAGTGCATCTACCCATAATCAAACTCAACTCATCATCATTAGGATAATACTCTCTCATAAATTGAAAACCAAGCATTTTAGCATCTAAAACAATAAGTAAAGCATACATCCTCGACAATGCATCCGCAACCACATTATGCACTATTTCCTTGTAATTCGAAACAAAAGAGAAAGATTCTAGGAACTCTACCCATTCGGCATGTCTTGGACTCAACCTGTGTTGCCCGTTGATGAACTTCAAAGGTAAATGATCCGAGTGATGCACGAATTGCTTAGGTAATGACTCCAATGGTCTAAAGCTCTCACAATGGCATAAAACTATTTGTCGTATGTGTTGTACCTTCTTTTTGAATCATTTAGTTTCTTACTAAAATAGGCTATGGGACGCTTGGATTGAGTGATAACAGCCCCTATACCTACTCCACTTGCATCACACTCCACTTCAAACACTTGGTTAAAATCGGGCAAGGCTAGAATTGGTGTTTCACATAACTTCTTTTTTATCACACCAAAAGCTTCATGGGCTGCCGAACTCCACTCAAAATTACCCTTCTTCATATACTCGATGATGGGTGTCATGATGGTTCTAAAGTTGGGTACAAATCTCCTATAGAAGAAGGCTAACCCAAGGAAGCTCATAACCTCGGTCATGGACTTGAGGCCAATTCTTAATAGCTTATACCTTAAATTGATCCACCATAATACCCTATCTAGATACCACATAGTCTAGAAACACCATACTAGGAGAAAAGAATTCACATTTCTCATGCTTGGTAAACAATTTCTTCTCCTTTAGAACACTAAAAACATTCCTCAAATGCTCTACATGTTTTTTCTCATCGTTGTTATACACCAATATGTCATCAAAATAAACCACAACAAGTCTTCCCAAGAATGGCTTTAATACCTCATTCATAAGCCTGATAAAAGTACTAAAAGCAATGGATAGTCCAAATGCCATGACCATCCATTCAAATAACCCTTTTTTTGTTTTAAAAGTCATCTTCCATTCATCAACCTCTCTCATTCTAATTTGGTGATACCCGCTCCTAAGATCAATCTTTGAAAATATGGTAGAACTATACAACTCATCCAACATATCATCAAGATGGGGAATGGGATACCTAGACTTGATAGTAATATTGTTAATGGCTCTACTATCAACAGACATACTATAGGATCCATCATTTTTAGGCACTAACAACGCCGACACTGAACATGGGTCATGCTCTGCCTCACATAACCACGTCTCATTAACTTCTCAACCTGCCTTTGCAACTCTTTAGACTCCTTCAGGTTACATCTATAGGTTGGCCTACTAGGTAATGGTGCCCCGAGTACAAGATCAATGTGGTGTTTAATACCCATCAATGTTAGTAATCCGGGTGGTAAATCATTTGGGAAAACATCATGGAATTCTGTAAGTATGGGTCAGGCTAGATGGTAAGGTTCACTCTCTTGCTCACTTTCTTTTCTCTCGGTTATGAGTAAGGCAAGGATTGGTTTGTGTTTAAGCAAGGCTCTCTCAATTTGGTGACCACTCAAAAATAAATTTTCCTTATGGTTTTCTGCCTTAGGTTTGGTTTTGTGTATTTGGGATGGCGTTAGAAGTGCTAGGGTTATGGTTCTCTCCTTCATCCTAGAGGAATAAGTATTATTTCTACCATAATGCATAACTCATCTATCAAATTGATATGTCTAGCCAACATTAAATGGCATGCATCTATTGGAATCACGTCACAAACAACCTCATCAACATAAGTAGTGCCAATAGAGAAAGGAATCACAACTTGTTTGATGACTTGAAGTGTGCTCTCATTTCATAGCCATTGGAGCTTGTAAGGACAAGCATGATTAAGAGTGGGTAGGTCCAATTTGTCCACAAGTGCGGTGGAAGCCACATTTTTGCAACTCCCACTATCAATGATGATCGAACACACTCGATCTTTAATGGTGCACCTTGTTTGGAACAAATTCTTCCTTTGTTCTTCCCTTGGACGGATTTGAGAGTGTAAAAACCCTCTTGAAAACAAGCATATTTCCATTGTCCACTTCCTCTATTACTTCATCCCTATTTTCGATTCCATCATCCCCATCATTCTCTCTTTTCAAGGCTTCTTTATTCTCTTCAATTTCATGAAGTGTCATCACACGTTAATTAGGGAAATTAGCTTGGAAATGCCCATAACCATGACATTTGAAGCACTTCTTGTCCACACAAAATTTGGTTTACTCTTAATTGCTTCCACCACTTTCTCTTTACTCTTATCCTTGGCAGGCACCTCGGGTTTACTAAAAAAGGCCCTACTTGGTAGAATGAATTTCCTCTACCAAAATTCTTGGGAACCATTGTCTTCAACACTTTTCTTTGTTTTTCAACCTTGATGGACAACTTGCAAACATCCTCAAAGGTACAAAAAGATTGCAATTCAACCATAAGAGCAATTTCTTGATTTAACGCCCCCAAGTACCATGCAATGGTTTGCTCTTTTTGTTCGAGCAACTCACTCATCATTATCAATCTCTCAAACTCTCTAATATACTCCTCCAGACTTTTATCCCCTTGCTTAAAAGTGTGTAATTTCAAGTGAAGGTGTTGATTATGGTTTTCGGGCAAGAACTTTTTTCTCATCAACTTTTTCAAATTTTCCCATGTTCTCACCTTATCTTTCCTCTCTCTATCCCTTTGTTTCATAACATTCTCCCACCTCAAAAAAAGCATAATCTATAAACCTCAAAATAGCCACTTTACACTTCTTAATATCTGAATATTCCTTAAATTCAAAAACCCTTTCAATCTCATTCAACCAATCTAAGAAATCGTTCGGATTCACACTACCCTCAAATTCGGGTATGTTAATTCTTAAACCCTTATCATCAACATTTCTCGTCATTTTATCCCTCCTATCAAAATCAAACTCACTAGATTCACTAGAAATTTCTATTTCTTCATCATAATGGGTTTCCCTTTGTGGATGTCTAGGGTGGTGTTGGTCTTCGGTGGTTTTGGTTTGGTGGGGTTTCATTTTGGTACAGGTTTCTGTTTTGGTGTTTGTTTTGGGCTCTCATGAGTTGAAGTATGGTGTTTATTTGGTCCTTAAGCTCATTAGTTTTTCTCTTAGCTTAAGGTTGGCAAACTCTCATGGTGGGGGCGGTGAAGATGAACTAGTCTTATCGAACATGATATTGTGGTAGTGTTTAGGACAAGTAGTGTAATGGTTTAGGTGTCTCGGGTAAGTGTTAATGGGATTGTTTTGGGGTGTGTATGGTATGGATTACCTAGTATTTTAGGTGCTTGAAAAGTGTTTAGGTCGTGTTTAGTGTATATAGTGATGTGTTTGGTTTAAATGTTGCAATCCAACCACAAAGATGAAATCAACACAAAAATAAAATTTCTTATCCAACCAAATATGAACCCAACAATATGAAAAGAAAAGAAGAACTCACTCACCAACGTAAACTCTGATACCACTTGATGCATATATGAGTGGTTTGAGTGAGTTGATACAAATCCAAGACAACAGAACCAAATCGGTCACAATGTAATTCCAAAATTCAAATCAGCAACACACAAAAGACTACTCCTCCACAAGCAATTCGAACACACATACAAGTAAAATAAAACGCCAAAATGATTCCAAGGCCTAAAGGAACACCACTGGCTGAGAAGATCCACCAGTAACAAGTGAAAACTCTCTCAAGAGTTTGATTTTCATTCATTCATTCAATGTCTAAGTGTTACAATGAAGAAAAATGGCCTTATATATGGCCTAGCAAAATGAAACCCTAAATGAAACACAATCCAGACACTACAAGTGGCATCCCTCTTGGCAAAATGTGATCCTAGCCGCCACATAAGCCTTACATGTGGCGGCTAGGATCTAATTCAAACTACATTAACTAAACATTATCTAAAGCATTACATGGGGAATACCAAAAGAAATTCAAAAGGCCTACATTCAAGTCAACCTTGGAATTCTTCAATGACATGTGACTTTCCCAATGGGGAAATGAACAAGGAGCTGCCCATGGATATCATAAGTTGTCCTTACCCGAAATGGAAACTTTCCCCATGGGTGAATGGACAAGGAGTCATCCATAGAAGTCATAAGTTGTCATTACCCAAAATAGTAAGTCTTGAGCCACATTCCAAAGACATGTTTTGGTCCTTCATTAATGCTTCCACATGCTTCTTTGTCCAATATTGGAATATCCTTGGATGCTTGGGATATTCTTGGATGCTTGGAATATGCCTTGATTATTCTTGATGGGAATAATCCCAAGGAATGAGATTAAACCCAAATAAAGGCATTGGACTTGAATATTGCATGGAATAGTCTTTGGGCCACTTGGGCTTGTCTTGTGAACTCTTGTTCCCCTTGGTCGGACCTTTAGAATGGTTTTGAACCATTGAACTCTCTTTGGCTGAATTGCACTTACTAGTTGGAATGAGTGCTTCAATGGCCCTCACTTGGTTAACATGGGCCGAATTAATCTTCACTTGATCATCAAGGGTTGAGTTAGTGATCTTTGATTGTGAATCATATCAAAAACACACATCTTTTCATTAAAAGTAAATTCATGAGTTCAATAAGAAACAAGAAGAACTTATTTATGATGAATCCCAAAAACTTCGGAAAATATGTTGCATTTCTCTCTCAAGTAATTAGTTCTCTAATTCTCCTTCTTAATTCCCCTTCAAATAAAGCTAAAGACTCATATTTATATCCCAAAGGGTTAGGGCATCTTTTTCCACTTTCCTAATGAGTTTAGGACTAAAAAAAAATCATAAGAACCATAAAAACTTGCATAACACGGAATGTAAAAATTCCAGAATTTGTGACTGTACCGTAGCACTATGCCTCGGCATGGTCAATTTTGTTTTCTGTGTTGCGGCACAGTGCCTCGACATAGATACTTTTTTACTTCAAATCTTGTTTCATTCCTCAATACTCTAAAGATGGTGCTTTTTTAGCCTGATAGCGATAGAATCTGACAAAATCGTAAATATACAAAATGTAGCCCTTTGAACCAGCTTTATAGTGGTTTAAGAATAGTCTCAATCCAAGATCTAAATCTCAAGTTATACTGAAGCTTGTTCAAACTAAAGCGTAATCTAGAATCATCTCTTAAACTTCTAAACTCATTAACTTATTCAATTTAACTCTGAATCTTGATTCGTTTGTTTCTACTTGTTACTCATTTCACTGCTAACATAATTCTTCATTTGAATACCATATTTAAGCATTTAAACCCTGAAAACACTTAAACATACTCGTGATTCCATAAAAGACAATTATGAAATAAGCAAGTTAAATTGCATAAATTAAACCTAATTTCCCACAATTAATCCCCAAAAATCATTAAGCAAAACAGGTATTTTCAAGCTCTTATCACTTTCCCTCCAAATATAGTAAATTGTGGCAACCAAGCACAATTTACTAAGAAAATACTCAAGTTTCTTAGGTTTCCATCTCCTTGAAAGGTGGCAAACGTACTCAAGCCAAGGTCTAGCTGCATAACTTAAAGAACACATTCCCATGACTCGGTTCCAAATTCTTCTAATGAAATTGCAAGAGAAGAAGAGATGGTCTATGGATTCCATATTTCAATTGCAAAAACAATAATTACTATTAGATGTCACTCCATAGCTAACAAGTTTGTCCTTCGTTTGTATCTGATCTTTTATGGCCATCCACATGATCAAGGAGTGTCTTGGTAAAGCCTTCGGATACCATAAGAGATTATGTCATTCCACCTTAGGTTTATGCCCTCGAATAGCCTCATAAGCTGATTTTATGCTAAAGGAACCTGAGGGATTAGGTTTCCATCTAACACCATCTTCATTGGCCAAGGTTGTACAAGTCACCAAGTTTTTTCCTTCTAAGAGTGCAATAGAGCTTGCAACCGGCCATGTCCAGTTTGTCCCATCCCAAACCTCACCAACCCTAGCATAGTAAGAAATGCCTAAATCATATACAATTCTCGAACCATGCTTTTTAACAAGTGGTCCTTGAGGGTGCCAATTGTCGTGACATAAGTAGATTTTCTCCCCATTTCTTACAACATATTGTATCTTATCTCTTATCTCACTTTGAACTTCAAACTGCTTTTCCATGCATACGAAGCATTACAAGGAATTGGGATGTCCCAAATGCTTTTCTGCCCAACCCAACTAAAGTTACTTTGAAAGTTTTGATATTCCAAATGTGTCTCATCATAGACGTTTCATTCCATTCCTTGCTCCTAAGAATACCTAGCCCCCATTTCTCCTTTGGCACACAAACCTCTTCCCAGCTAACATTGGCTTTAGCCATTTTCATCTTTGAACCTGACCATAGGAAGGCTCTCAAGCTAGCTTTAATCTCCTTCTAAATTTTAGAAGGAATAATGAATATGGATGACCATTACACTTGTATGCTTGAAAGAACCGATTTGATAAGAGTTACCCGCATATGAGAGGACCTTATTCTTCCATAATTTGATCCTGGCCAAAATCTTGTCCACCAACGTTTCACATTCAAAAAATCTAATTTTTTTTGTGATAAGAGGTACTCTTGGGTTTTTCAATGCGAGAGTGCAATCTTCAAACTCAAAGACATTCATTAACCCCCCCCCCCCCCCCCCCTTATCTTCTTCCTTGATACCAGAGAAGAAAATGTTGCATTTGGTATTGTTTGCTTTACGGCTAGCCTAACAATTGAAGAGTTCTAAAACATTCTTCAGGTGAAAGAGATAAGTCTTGTCTGCATGGCAAAATAACATCTAATCATCTGCAAAACAAAGATGGGTTAGTGATAACTCCTGAAAATAGAGTTGTCTTAGGCTTTAATTAGGACTTGGATATAGGTTTTATTGTCATTTTATTCATTTTAGTTTAGTTTAAGTTAATATTTCATGATTTAGCCATTTAGAGTGAGATTTTGGTTTAAATTAAGAAATGTTATTGATATGCTCTAATTTGGTAAGTTTTATGTTTAGTTTTTATTATTTGAATTGTTTCATTTCGGGATTAAAAGGCCTTAACCTCGGATCCATAAGGAACATGATTTGAAGACTCGTTGCTAGGGAATGCTGGAGCATGATACAGTAGACAATTGAGAGCTTTGCGGTGGCGATATTGGCGCAACGCACGCCAACTCAGCATAGCAAACAGCGCGCGTTTTGTCAAGCAAATCTTCTGACCTGTCCTGCAAAGGATAGCCTCCTTTTTTGTGCACACTGAAGAAAAGGAACAGTAACCCGACTGTAAGGGAAAGAAGAAACATAGAGAGCTACCATGTGTCCAATTTGTGCCCTACTTTTCCTCATATAAAACCAAAGTAGAAAGTGGAAAAAAGGGGAATCAACCAGGAGAGAAAGTTGGCCATTTTTAGAGAGAAAATTTAGGGAAAGGTGCAAAGATTACCTAAGGAAGAGAGACCACTTTCCCGAGGAAGAGCTGGACATTTCAAGATCTATCTATAGTCTTCTTCATCGTGTTTGTGGTTATGCATTTATGAACTCAATGGTTGTAACGTTTCCTTGGTTTAACTCTATTTTCAATATGAACTAATTCTTATTAAGTTGGGTTTGAATGATCGAACCCCTATTGTAATGCTTATTTAATCTTTAATATAACTTTCGATGCATGCCTTTTATTTTAATCGAATGGGTTGTATGTTGCAATATGGATTTGGCCAATCGGTGTTGTTGTTTCCTTGTTAATTAGATGCTGGGAAGGTTTGAACAACAAGGGAAATCATTTGATTAACACAAGTCCCTGGGGTCATGCGACAGCATGGGGAGAATGCATATACATATGATTGCTCTCTTGTGTGGTTATGAACAAACCAGAATTTAGTCGATTTCTTGGGTTAGAATCAGCATAGACATATGCTAGGTTTGAGCTTAGGGAACAATCTTGTAGAATGTTCGACGGAACAGTACAAGATATTAGGAGTTTGAATCAAGTAAAATGTACTGCTGAGTTATGCTATAGCAACATTCATAGCATTTCAATAGGAGGGATTTAGTTCAAACCCGACTTACCTTTTGACTGAGTAGAAAATCGGTTTTGCCTTTTGTTCTGTTGATCTAGGACTCTCACTTAGTAGTATTTAGGTTGATTGCTTTAATGATTTGAGTTACCATTTTATTTATTGTCTTTTTTAGATTAAAATCATCACAATTTTTGTGTTACCTTTGCTGTTAATTTTGCTGTCAACAATGTTGGAGCATTGATTGCAACTGACTAGTTTTACAATCCCTGTGGGAACGATATTCAATTATTTGAATCCAAACTACTTGTCGACCACGTATACTTGCGTGCATTTGTTATCGTTTGGACAACAACCAACATTTAGATTTAACTTTTTACATTTCCAATGGTGCTTGAAATCTTCTTTAGTTGCCACCCTATTCAATAATCTAGAAACAACTTCCATTGTTATGACAAAAAGATAAGGGATATGGGGTCACCTTGTCTAAGCCCTCTTGTTCCTTCAAAAAAACCCGCAAGTTCCGCATTAATAGCAATTGAAAATCTTGGATTTTTCATGCATTCTTCCATCCACCTAATGAACACCTTGGGGAACCCAAACAACCTAAGAACCTAAATGATAAACTCTACCTAACTCAGTCATAGGCCTTCATAAGGTCTACTTTAATGGCACACCTATTTTCCATGGTCGACATCCGATCATAGTGACAGAGTAGCTCTTGGCTAAGGAGGATATTACCACAATTTGTCTCCCCTTTACAAATGTTGCTTTAGCTTTGTTAATAAACTTAGGTAGCACCCTTTTTATCCTATTGGCCATGATCTTCGAGATGCACTTATAAATTGTATTGCAACAATAGGCAAAATCATTGCAAAATGAGAGGTTTCACCTTTAGGAACTCAGGCAATTATGGTACAATTAATCTCTTTCAACATCTTGCCCAATCTAATGAAGTTTTGGATAGCCTCAATAACATCAACACCTACAATATCCCAAGCTTTTTGAAAAGAAAAAAAAAAAGCTCCATACCCATGTGGACCTAGTGCCTTATCCTTATTCATCTTAATCATAGTCTCTCTTATCTCCTCTCTAGTAACCTCGACAACCATTGAGTTAGGATCCTCGACCAAAATAATTGGCTCAATAAAATTCTCCAGCCCATCAAAGTTACCCCACTGCTCTTTCTCTTTGAAGACATCATCATAGAATTCAACAAACCCCTCTTTAATCTTTCCAAGATCATTGGTGAAACTATCATTCTCAATTTTTAAAGACACAATCTTGTTTCTATTTCTCTTACTCGAAATTGACTTAAAGAGATAAGAGGTATTTAATCACTTTCTTTCAACCATTTTATACTCGATTTTTGCTTGGTAAGAGCCTTCTCAGCTTTAGACATCATAAACAGCCTAGTTACATTCTTTTTTTTCCAATTGGATGTGTTGTTCATTGAAAGGATCATCGGTTAACACCTTTTGGATGGCATGGAGACCGCCCCTTGCTTTCTTAACTTTCTCCAAGATGTGCCAAGATTTTTTTTTTATTAAGCACCTTAAGCTCTTGTTTAGAGCCTTAAGTTTAGACACTATCGAAACATAGGGTTCTCTTCCACATCCATTCTCCACGCTCTTTGAACAATAAGGATACAGGACTCATACTCTGTCCAAAAATTAAAGAATTTGAATGGAATTTTCCTACCTTGATCAATAAGTCCATAATCAAGGATCATGGGGCTATGGTGAGAAATGTCCGATGGTAAGAAAGAAGCATAAGAAGAAGCAAGGGTCATATTCTATTTCTCATTAGACATCACCCGGTCCAATTTGCACAAAATTCTTCTATTAGCATCACCTTTATTGTTCCAAGTGAAGAAATCCCCAACAGATCTAACATCATCAATCTTGGCCTTGTTGCACATATCATTGAAGTCTTTACAATGGGGCTTCCAACTAGTCGACCCACTAATTTCCTCTCTCATATTTCTAATAGCAGTAAAATCCTCCATTATAACCCAATGCTCCCCTCTAAACAAGTTGGCATAATATTCCAAGTCTTTCCAAAGATCACTTTGAAAGCCTTCTGAAGAAGAAGGATGATGATCAAACTCTTCATGCTAATGATTCAACACTAGTTTATGCTTATGGTTCTTCTCGAAGACAAGTTTCTATATGTCCCTCAGGTAGAAGAGTCAAGCATATTATTGGCCAATATTTGCTCAGAAAATCTGCTCGACAATAATGTTTGCTCAAACCTTATGAACAAATAGGGGGAGTAGTCCTACAATAGTGTGGGTGAGGTTGTTTTGATGATAGATATTGTGCAAGATTGAAGGGGAGATATTTTTTAATTTTTATTAACTGGCTTGCTGATGAACTTTTTATGAACTACTTTTACTTTTTGTTCTGTTGGTTATGTTTTGTTTTAGCCTTGATGTTTGTATTGTCCTTTTGTGTGTGTGTGTGTGTGTGCTTTTGATGTGGACATCTTTTTGGATTTATAGCTTTATTATGTTTCTTTGTGATGTTAACATCATTTTTTGTCTTATGCTTGTGTCTATTTTTTTTGTGAAAAGTGTGTTAACTTTTGGAGGGACATAATTGTTCCTTGTTTTTGTGTTTGTTCACTCATTATTTTTTTCTTGATGCTTTAACTGTTAGGAGATATTTCTTGTTGTTGATTTTGCTTTGTTCATAGATTTTACAAAGGGCGAGATTTTAAGGTTTTTATTGTCAACTTATGAAATTTATATTCCATTGATGGGTTAAGCACAATCAGCTTTCTGTTTATTTTGTTTACACTTAATGTGGACATTTTTAGTATCGATATGTAAACATCTAGAGTGTCGAATATATTGAACAGGTGTCACTTTACTTTTTAGATTTTTATCTTTCTTATCAACCAAGAAAAGTGTATTGAGTGTTACTTTACAGGTGTCATTCCCATGCATGGTGGTCCTGTAAAAAGGCATTTGAGGTTGTTAAAAAAGTAAAGGGCACATGTATTGTGGACATTACTTTTGTCAAGGATATTTAAACTCTTCTTCTTCTTCTTCTTCATTGCGCTTTAAGCGTGAATATTCTGAAATTTTTTATTGTGCTTTGAAATTTTCAGAGAGTTTATTCTCCATTTTGTTAGGTTCAATTTGTGGATCTACTACCCAAATATTGAACATTTTTTATCTTATCCATTATTGGGTTTTAAGAAACTTGATTCCTTTTATTGAAGCTTGAAGAAATCTCAAGTTGATTGAGCTGAAGATTGTCTTCGGCTTTGAAGCTAGAGTGGAGCTCGAGCTTTCTAGGTGGTTTCCTGATTTGAAGAAAGTTGTGGCAGAACGAAGATCAACTAGAGGATGAAGTTGAAGTGTTATGATAACAGGGAATGTTGTATAACTGATGCTTAACTTTGGTTTTGTAATTGAATTGTGAATGTTTGCTATAGTGCATTTGCTTCGTCTGGACGTGGTCCCATAGATGTACGTTGTTTTGGCCTAACCTACAATGTTCTTGTGTGCTTTACTTTCTACATATTGCTAACTTGATGAATGGACAAACTCACAAGCTTGAATAAACTCACAAACACAATCAACATATTCCGCATAAGTTTTAATTAACTGGGTTAATCATAGACTTTCAATTTGTTTGTGTCATCTATATATTTTTTTAATTTAAATTTAATTCTACTAGATTATTTATTTTAAAATATAATTAATTTAGATTAATTAAAAAAATTAAAAGTGAAAAATGAATTGAATTGAAAAATTTTACCAATAAATCCATATTAGACTATAATGACTTTTTAAAAGAAAACATGTTTAATTTCATCCACCCTGAGATCTCTAAGTCTCGAATGCCCTAACAATTTTTTGAAAACTATTAAATACCCTTACAAAGTACTAAATGTTGTAATTTTAGTGGTGTTATCTAATAAATAACTTAGAAAACGATAAAAGTAAAGTAAATAAAGAAGGATGAAAGTGAGAGAGTTGAGAGATATAGAGGTAAAAGGGAATTGCTTTGAATTTGAAAAGTGAAAACAATGAAATAAATAGGGGGTATTTATAGGCAAACCCCGCCAACTTTTCACGGCCTTAACCTTGAAGTGATGGATGTCTAATTAATATTATAACACTCCCCCTTGGACATCCACCATTTACAAAAATTGCATTTAACTTTATAATGAAACTATAAAGTGAAGGCGGACGTGTTTCATATTGCCTCATTAAAAACCTTATCAGGAAAACCCATTGGGACAAAACCTGATCAAGGAAAAAAGAATGCAGTGCACATATGTCCAGAAGGATCTCCTCTTGATCTATGTTCCCCCTCAACATGGCAAGATTAATTTTGTAACTTGTTGAGCTGCCACATGCCAATGCCATATACTAGCTTTTCAAATGTTGATGTCGGTAAGGCCTTAGTGAATAAATCTGCAAGATTATCACTGGAGCGTATTTGTTTGACATCAATCTCTCGATTTTGCTGAAGTTCATGAGTATAAAAGAACTTCGGTGAAATATGCTTGGTTCTGTCTCCTTTAATGTATCCCCCTCTGACTTGAGCAATACATGCTGTATTGTCTTCATATATAATTGTGGGAGCATTTGTGGTACATGACAACTTGCATGTATTTTCAATATGATGAATGGCAGATCTTAACCATATGCATTCTCGACTGGCTTCATGAAGCGCAAGAATCTCATAGTAATTGGAAGAAGTGGCAACCAATGTTTGTTTTATAGAGCGCCATGATATTGCAGTGCCATTGAAAGTAAAAACATATCCCGTCTACGAGCAGGCTTTATGGGGATCAAAAAGGTACCCAGCATCTGTATAGTCAACTAAATTAGGATCATTAACAAATTTCTTTGGATAAAATAATCTCAAGTCTTTTGTTCCACTAAGATAACGAAAGACGTGTTTGATCCAATTTCAATGTCAACGAGTTGGTGCAGAACTAAATCTTGCCAACAGATTTACTGCAAATGCTATGTCTGATCTCGTACATTGTTTCAAATATAATAAGGCACCTATTGCATTTAGATACGGTACTTCAGGACCATGTATCTTTTCATCGTTTTATTTAGGACGAAATGGATCCTTCTTAGGATTAAGAGACCGAACTACCATTGAGGTACTCAAAAGGTGAGACTTATCCATATAAAAGCGCTTTAGAATCTTTCAGTATAATTTGGTTGATGGAGCAGAATTTCATCTGAACTGTGTTCGATCTGCAAGTTGAGACAATATTTTGTTTTCCCCAGATCCTTCATTTCAAATTCTCTTTTTAAATACTCAGCAGCTTTTGTGAGCTCTT
>WYDK02115609.1:0-22797 GCA_009867345.2 Toxicodendron radicans | reverse complement strand
ATCACAAAATTTACACTCTTCGGTCAAATCCTAATCACTACATTTACAAGTAACAAGTAAGTTTTAAAGAAGCAACAGAAACAATAGTTATAATATTAAATTACCGATTAGTTAATAATTCAACAAAGAAATTATCAAAAAATTGATTAGCAGCAATTAGCCGCTCGCCTACAGCCTTGATAACATCAATCAACGTTGTTGATCTCTAACTGGAGAACATGAACTCATCGCGGAGTTTCCCCATCTCTGACCTCAAAGACTCTTCTAGCTGGACCATCATGGCCCATACCGCAGTGTCGATTTCGGCATCTTCTGTCTCTAGGCCATCCACCCGATGGCTTAGTTCCTCCACTTGGGTACTTGTATCCTTCACGTTCTCTTCTACCCGAGATAAATGTGAATCAAAGCCAGAAATTAAGTCCTTAGACTTACCTCGTGTCCTTGGGACATTGGGGCCAATTATCTCCTCACGACCTCGTTCTTGTGTCACCTCAGCATCGGACGGGTTGGATTATCTTGATCCTTGGGTAGCATCTCTTTTCGCCATTGTATCGACCTTGCTATGATACCACTTGTCACGGACTTAATATTTCAATCACTATCCGTGCGGCCTTAGCGCTTCCAACTTGCATTAAGCAGCCTTACTCACACAAACTCAAAGCTAGGAAGAACAAATAAGGGAAATAGCAAGAAAACTATTTAAGAGAGAGGAGAGAACAGTTGTATTGCTTACTGCTTTACACTCTTTGAATGCTTAATAGCTCTCGTTGGTTTAGCCAAATGAGGCCTCACCCGTAATTCTAGCCTAAATGAACAGTTAGGATTGCATACAAGTGTCCATCTTGGATGGTGGAGATTTAGAGCCTAACTAGATGCTTCTACAAAAATATTTCTAGAGACGGGTGTATGTCTTCGTATATGTTAGCTTACTTTAGAATGTTTTAGAACCCTAAGTGTAGTGTGAAAATACCTTCAAATGATAAAGCTTGTAGAATCTTCATTGCTTCCACCATTGTGTAGGGCTTATAGAATATTCTAGAGGTTTTTGTAGTTTTTTATCACCTTTCATTGCCTTCCGAAACCTTCTAGATCTCTCCCGGGCGTTCTAGAACATTCTAGAACACTGCACCCAATATATGTATTTTTATAAAGTATGCGCAAAGAGTAGTTGAATGACGCATACCTTAGCGAGACGTGACACTAGGCACCCAACCACCGCTGAAGGCCGACGGTGGAACGACGCATTGCTAGTCGAATCTTGCCGGCCATGAGCTAATTTGGCTGCTTTCGATCAGATCTGAGTAGATCTGACCGGAAAAGGCAAGATTGGCGCATTGTCGGGCAGTTCCGGCCAGCCGTGCGTCGTTCTATAGCCGACAGCTGGCAGTGGTAGCCAGCGGTTGGCAATGTTTGTTTGTAGTTGGGGTTATATTTTTTAATGTTTGAAACTTTTATTTTATAAGTTTAAAAATTGGACCAAAAAACTGGAGGGGAAAAAATTAATTTGGAAAAATAGTTTGAATAGGATATGATTTTTGATATTCTGTAGAATAATAAAACAAACGTTATTTTATTGGATAGAGTTAAATAGAGTTGAGTTGGGTGAATTAAACAAACGGGTAGAGGTGAAAATCTGGACAGGTCGAGCGGGTTATGAAAATGGTGGGTCGGGCCAGCCTAAATGTGCAGGCCGAGTTAGGCCTGCCTAGGCGGGTTGATAGGCCAGCCCAGTCTGGCCCACCAATTTTTTTTTTAATTTAAATGATTATAATTTATTACAAATTTGGAATTAATTAATTGATTAGTATTGATTAATTGATGAATTGATTATAATTGATTTATTGATTAATTGATTAATATTGATTAATCGATTATAATTGATTAATTGATTAGTATTGATTAATTGATTATAATTGATTAATTGATTAGTATTGATGAATTGATTATAATTGATTAATTGATTAATTGATCAGAGTTGATTAATTAATTATAATTGATTAATTGATGAATTAATCAATTTTGATTAGTATTGATTAATTGATTATAATTGATTAATTGATTAGTATTGATTAATTGATTAATATTGATTAATTGATTAGTATTGATGAATTGATTAGAATTGATTAATTGATTAATTGATTAGAGTTGATTAATTAATTATAATTGATTAATTGATGAATTGATTATAATTGATTAATTGATTAAAATTGATTAATTGATTAGTATTGATTAAATGATTATAATTGATGAATTGATTAGTATTGATGAATTGACTAGTATTGATTAATTGATTAGTATTGATTAGAATTGATTAATTGATTAATATTGATTAATTGATTAGTATTGATTAATATTGATTAATTAATTGATTAATTGATTAGAATTGATTAATTGATTAGTATTGATTAATTGAATAGTTTTGATCAATTGATTATAGTTGATTAATTGATTAGAACTGATGAATTGAGTAGAGTTGATTAATTGATTATAGTTGATTAATTGATTAGAATTGATGAATTGAGTAGAGTTGATTAATTGATTATTTGTGAATAATTGATTATAATTAATTATAATTGAATCAATTGATTAATTGATGAATTGATTAGAATTGAATCAATTGATTAATTGATAGATTGATTAGAATTGAATTAATTGATTAATTGATTATAATTGATTAATTAATTAATTGATTAATTGATTAGAATTGATTAATTGATTAGAATTGATTAATTGATTAGAATTGATTAATTGATTAGTATTAATTAATTGATTAGTATTGATTAATTGATTAGAATTGGTTAATTGATTAGAATTGATTAATTGATTATAATTGGTTAATTGATTAGGATTGGTTAATTTATTATAATTGATTAAATTATTAATATTGATTAATTGATAATGATTGATTAATATTGATTAATTGATTAATTGATAATGATTGATTAATATTGATTATATAATTAGTATTGATTAATCGATGAATTGATTATAATTAATTAATTGATTATAAATTAAAAAGTATTATTCTACAAAAAAGTATTTTTTTAAGGGCAAAAAAAAAAATTTGTAAAGTCAATCTGCAGGGTTGCTATAGTAACCCGTCGGGTTGACAAATCTTGACCCAATCCGTCCTATATATAAAGTCTTGGATGGGTTGGGGTGGGTTTAGATGGGTCGGTTTAGAATTGACCCGTCTAACCCGCCCCATTTTCTACCTCTACAAACGGGTCCAACAATTTTAGAATTTGGGTCCGAAATCATTCGGCCTGGGCCCATCACCATTGAATAATGAGGCCCGATGCATCGAGGCGATTGAGCTCAAAATACTGATATTACATTTTTAGATCATTTACAGTTTACACTTACAAATTTAAAAAATTATGTCTTGTTATACTTTTATAATTTTTTTTTTAATTGCAAAATTAATGAGGTTATGATTATGTTTCTTTAAAGCAAAGAAATCCACGGGCTTGATTTTATAAACTTACCATTTTCACATGTCAACAACTCTTATAAAAGCACTTTTATTGACTGTTGTAAAGACCATCACTTCAATATATTTTCATTTATTTTTTCAACTTCACATGCTTTGACAGTTTTAATAGATTATGCTTGATTTACGTACAAAATAATCAACTTTATTTGCCTATCCATAAATGAGTTATTTATGCGAACCCCATGTTTTTAGAGTATTTTTTGTAGTGAATACTCGTTAGTTTAAAAAATACGATCCTAACTTTTATATGTTTGACATTTTTTGTACTGGATTTTTGCTGGTTTTGGAAATACGATCATAACCTACATTTTTTTTAAATGAAATGACGTTTTTACTATTTATCTAAATTCAATCAATCTAACATTTAAAATTTATTAACAATGTTGAGAGATTAATATATATATTTTTAGGTTAAATTGATAAAATTATTAATAAAATTGAAGGTTGAGTTGATAATAGGTCCCAATAACAAAAAATGTCAAACACACGTAGATTAATATCATATTTTCAAAACCGGTGGATGCTAACTACAAAGAAAACCAAACACACGTAGGTTAAAATCACATTTTGAAAAAAACAACAAATATTTACTGCAAAAGAGTTAAATACATTGGAGTTTACAATAAAAAAAATCTATAAATTCATAAAAAAAAAAATTTGTCTAAAACAAACCCATAATCAAATATATAAGTTCGAGTTTGATAATATTTTCACAGAATAGTAATATTATATATACAAAATAATAAAATATTATTCAACCTTATTTGGTTCATAATATTTTGTATATGAATTTTAGACGGCTAATATTAATTATTTATGATCAAGGCCCAGGAGAATGCCAACTCACAGAATCATAAAAAAAAAAAAAGCGTTTGAACAAAGTGGCATTTCGTAATTTAAATTTTTTTCCTTTTGTTTTTTCTTTTCAAAAAACCGTCCGCTTCTCTTGCTTTCTTCTTTGTACAGATCAAACCGACTGAGGGTTTAAAGCTCAACTTCTCTCTCAACACACCTTATAATCAATTAATTAATAATCCAAAAACAAAAATAAACTCACAGCTCACGTATTTTCCGATGGCGATCCTTTTTCGCCGATCATTTCTTCAATTTGCAGAAACGTAAGAGAAGACTATAATCTGGTGTAAACTGGCCTATCATAACCATGTTCGAAGCTCACGTAAGAATTATTTTTCCTTTTTTTATTTTTATTATTATTTTTAGGTATATATTTAAATTTGTTTTAGCTGAATTAGAGCTCCGTGAATTACTGGTTTATGATTTTGATGATGATGGTGGAGTGTGCCGAGTGTCTGTGACTGCTTAACCGACATGTCGTTTTGAGTATTCTTTAGTGTTGAAGCTCGAGAGCTTTATTACTATGATATAATCTAGCTTTGATGCTTTAAGAATAAATTAAGTTCAATGTGAACCGTCTAATTTTTTTTTTGGGTCAATTATTTTTGCTTTTTTCCTTTTCGTGTTTTGAATAAGCAACATGCGGAGCAAATTACATTCAATGTGATGAAAGGATTTTAGAATTTCGTGATATTTAATTTATATTATTTCTTATAAGTTATTGTGATCAATTTGAGTTGTTTTTGGCTTGATTATAAATCTGTATTTTGTTTTATTGCTTGATAATTTATTCATGTGTATTTGGACGGTGAATAACTAGAGAGGTTTTTAATGGATCTTCAATTGTAGGTTCTGCATTTGCTTCGAAAATATTTGGGTGAATATGTCCATGGACTTTCTGTGGAGGCTTTAAGAATCAGTGTTTGGAAAGGTTTGTCTTAGAATCTTTGGTGTACATGTATACTGCAATTTGCTGATGTATTGCCTAATATTTCTGAGCTGAGATATGCCTGTTTAAACTTGTTGTTTTGCCCTTAAAAGTGGAAAAAAAAAAAAAAACAGAAAAGAAAAGAAAGGAATTATTGTTACTCATGGAAGGAATCTCTGAACTGGATTAAAAACTCATAAAGCTGTTTTCGTACTCAGTGGTGTCATTGCTTGGCTGCAAAACCATGTCATGTTGGCAGTAATCTTTTTTTCCTGTGGTTTAAAAAAATTGTAATGTCTGTCTCTTTTTACAGGTGATGTGGTTTTGAAAGACCTAAATTTGAAGGCAGAGGCACTAAATTCATTAAAGCTTCCCGTGACTGTCAAAGCTGGTTTTGTTGGTACCATAACATTGAAGGTGCCTATTGTCAATCTTGTGGCTAATTGATTTTTTCTTGACTTGAATTTTTATTTTATTTTGTTTGATTATATGTTTTAGCCTTCTTTTTTTTTTTTTTTTTTGTATAAGTGGTTCAGTCTAGCGTTTCTGATTGTTTGGGAAGCTGTATTATATTGTATTCTCAAAATTGAAAATACATTTTTGTACATTGTCAGATGTTCATTTACCCCTTGGACATTTAGTTTATCTATTTATATTTTCAAATAATTACGTTATAGTATATTTTAGTTGATATGAGGGTCTGTTATGAAGTCAAAGAATTTTACCATAAGAGTTGTTACAAAGAAATTTACACGGCATCATTTATTTGACAAATTGAAGTGGGTTACTGAAGAAGTTCAAAGAACAAATTTGAATCTCTTCTTTGTAGACCTTGTTATCACCATTCTGTATGGTATAGTGTCATATCGAATTTCAAGCTGCATTTCTGGGGAATTTGCTTAATCTTTCCTTCTCTGAGTTTTGGGACTTGGTTTCGGTGGAAGGAGATTCAATTCCTGAAGGTCATCGTTAACTTTTGAACAAAAATTGCATAATTGTCTGCATTACCATTGGGTGTTTGGAGGAGATAAAGCTGTGGTCCTTCTGGAGATGCTATATATTGTTTGTGGCTTGAATTATTATGAGTTGAAAGAAATAAAAGAATATTTGAGCACATGAATATGAGGACTGAAGTTGCTGTGGGAAAGAGTTCATAATCTTTCTTCTTCATGGGTACTGCTAATAGAACAATTTGGATGGATTTCTTTTTTCCTTATTCCAAGGGATTGGATAGCTATTTTTTATTAATTTTAAGAAGTTGTTAGTCCTGTTTGAGGGAGTCTTGTAGTAAGGTTGTTGACTTCGTGCTTATTTTTTCTTCTATCCAGTGGTTCTTGTCTACCAGTTTTCTATATTAGTTTTATTTTATTAAAACATTTTATTGGCTTATGAAAAGAAAAGTTTGTTGGAAATTGTAGGCATTAAGTCATGCTTTATGCTTTCAAATTTTATGTTTGTTCTAGTGCTCTTATGTTCTGTAATACCTTTTTCTTATTCTCCTCTTTCTATTTTTTAGGTTCCCTGGAAAAGTTTAGGCAAGGAACCAGTAATTGTTCTCATTGATCGTGTCTTCATTCTTGCCCATCCTGCTCCTGATGGCCAGACTCTCAAGGTTGAATAATTTTGCTTGATGAAAATGATAAATTCTTTACTGCTTTTCGTTAAACAAGTTTTTTTGTTTGTTTTCCTTTAGGTCCTAAATTTTTCTGGTTTCATTATTTGATGTAGGAGGACAGGGAGAAACTTTTTGAAGCCAAACTTCAGCACATTGAGGTGAAAATATATTTGATCTATGCGTGCTTCTTTGCAGTTTCATTATAAACTGTATTCTAGAAGTGCTCAATGATTTATATGTTAATTATGTTTTGACACACAGGTCTCAATTTGGTTACCTTGCAGTTTTATGATGCATTCGTGTGTGATTTTGTTGTGTTTCCAACTTGCGAAGCCACTTCCTTTAAAATATGAACCCTTTGGTCTACATTGGATTCTTTCCTATGATTTATTTCAAGTGAATGGTTCTTTGAATCTGTTATTGATTGAGGTGCTGAGGTTTGTGATTTTATTTATTTATCAAACAATCGGAGTATGTTAAAGATAATCCTGACCAATGCAATTGTCTTACAAAATAATAAAGTTCAAGTTCTCTAATTTGTGAAGCAGGAAAGTTGAAATTCATGAGAATGTTGTAAAAGTAGAAGGGATAAATGATGTTATTTTTGAGGCTTGACCTTGTTTGGTTAATTTAATCACATCATAGCTTTAGAATGACCACCGTATGCAGGATTAAGTTGGCATAGCTAGCAATATTGCAGCTAATTAGGATCAAAAGCTTTGTTTGACACATGCACAATCCAATTTGTAGTCCTCTTTTTCTAATATTTAATGGTGTGGCTGACTAAAATATCCAATAATATCTGCAAGACAAATAATATGGCAGATGGATAGAGAAAGAACACCAAATGATGTGTGTGTATGTATACATAAATGATTTTAGTGGATTTAATTTATCAGAAGTGTTATGTTTGTAAGACACCTTTATCATTTGTCTTTTGTAAGAACAACTTTTATCATCAATTAGCATTTTGGATGCTTGTTGACACAGCAATCATATTGCCTTTCTGTCTTGCGATTTTTAGTAATATTACTTACTATTTTTGGAACTATGAGGCTTCTTTATATAATTAGATTATACATTTCTTAGCATATTAAGCCCAAACGCATGGCAGAATGCATATGGATCAACCTCAAACTGGCATGGGTGTGTCATATGCCTCAACTTTTGGGTGCTTGAAATGTTCATTCAAAGTGCTGTACCAGTGTTTGTCATTTATTCTAAGATGAAAATAGCCTTACTTTTGTGGCTTTCTGGACGGGAATTATGCAATTGAAGTTTCTGCCTTTATTTTTTGTTTATTTTATCATATTCATTTTTAGTAATTCCATGCAGGAAGCAGAATCAGCAATCCTAGAAGCAAAATCAAGGTCAAAGCTTGGCAGTGTATGATTTTAACTTCTTGCTTTAGTTTATATAACTAATTTGTTTGTTCAAATTATTTTTTTTGCCAATAAATATTAGGGATATATCTGTCTTACACCTCTTTTTCATTCATGGTTGTTAGAGCTTAAACATTGTTGTTAGACCCTTATTGGCTTAAATTTTTAACTCAAGTGGTAACTTAACATGGTGCTAGAGCTAGGTTGACCAAATAGTTGTGTATTTGAATCTTCTGATTGTATTATTTAAATTATTATGAGTTGTGTGTGCTTGTAGTTAGCTGTTGTGATTGTAGTTGACTAGTTGTGTTTATTCCACATACTTGCACGCTAGGGCTGGGCATGTTAGAGCTTAAATAATATTTTGGGTCATTACTATCGGCTTAACATTACTTATCAACTTAACAATGGAAATGAAGCTTCGTATTTTTCTCTAATCTGTTATGTACAATAGAGGGCTTATTGTTCTGTATGTTTTAACATGTTAGAAATTATGCTTTATTTTCTATAACCTTATTTGTGCTCGGAATAATTTTTTGAGTCAGATTGACTGGTATATGCTTCTCCTCTATGCATCCAAATTCTCATGTGGGTATGAACAAATGACAATATACACACATTCTTCAATTGCAATTGACTGTTGATTCTTGTGCAGCCTCCTCCTGAAAGTTCATGGTTGGGATCTCTAATTGCTACCATAATTGGAAATCTAAAGATATCAATTAGCAACGTACATATCAGATATGAGGACTCTGTTAGGTAAGTGGCCAGTTGCTTTAAACGGTGTATTGGGCATTTCAGTTTTCTTTTAGACTTGTGTTTCTTGATGGGCTACATCTTGTTAGTCCTTTTGTTTTTTCTTTCGTCCTGGCTGATCTCTGCTTATTGCATACAACAATGTTGCATTTTGCAGTAATCCAAGGCACCCATTTGCATCAGGTGTTACTTTGGCTAGGCTGGCAGCTGTGACAATGGATGAGCAGGGAAATGAAATTTTTGATACTAGTGGTGCTCTGGATAAGTTGCGAAAGGTTTGTACATCTCTTCTTTCCTTGATGAGCTGCTACTACTGAGATGGTTATGTGAAGAGAAGAGTATTTTGAATATCAGTATTATCTTTCGAAGACGTAGATTTGTGTTCATAAAATTATTTAGAATAGTTTGGGCTTCTCTATAGGCATTAATGTCTTAGGATTCAAGGAAGTGTCTTTCTTCTTTGTTCACCAAAATTGGAAGGCAGCAGTTTTGCTGAGGAGCATATTTTTGTAATTACTTATGCCATGTAGGGTTTTGTGGGGAAGGTATCAGTTTGTTTGAGTACATTTTTTTAAATTATTTTCTGATGAGATTCTGTGAGGGAGCTTAATTTTTAGTATATCAAATTTCAGACTATTTCCCTTTAGTTTTTTCTTCTTTTCAATTGTAAATCTTTTTTCTTTTCTCTGAGCAGGTGAGTGTTTCATGTAATGGAGAAATTTATTTCTCCAATACTTTAGATAAATTTGTATTCTACTGAATATTTTCATGGTCACATTGATGTTGATCCTTCGCTGCAAAATTCTATGGGCTAATAGATATGTTGATTTTGTTACAGTCATTACATCTTGAGAGACTTGCTCTGTATCATGATTCTAATAGCTTCCCCTGGAAGATAGATAAAAGATGGGAAGATCTCAGTCCCAAGGAGTGGATTGAGGTTTGTTTTTGTCAAATTATTCTCTGTTATTTTGTAGTTGCTTATGTTTCCTAAGGCCAATGGAATTCATTACATCTTGTTTCTTCTCTCCTCTTTCAATAAATTCTTGTCCAGATATTTGAAGACGGTATTAATGAACCTGCTGCTGATTCTGGGATGGTATCTTCTTGGGCTTTGAATCGCAAGTACTTGGTGTCACCTATTAATGGAGTGCTTCAATATCATCGCCTTGGAAATCAAGAAAGAAATGATCCAGAGATTCCTTTTGAGAAGGCTTCTTTTGTATTGAGTGATGTATCATTAACTATTACAGAGGTGTGAAGTTTTATTTTTATTTTTTATTTTATCACTGTCTATATATTTCTAAGCCCTCAGTCTACTTAAGGAAGCACAAAAAATAAGAAGTCAAGAGAGAAAATTAATATAAAGACCTCCAAATTTGAGCCAATGATAGCCTCACTATTTTTTTTGATAAAAAAAAGAGTTATCTTAAATTCTTTAGAAACTAAGCTCACAAGATACTGAGATTGAACTTAATCCCATAAGAATTCTACTTCTTCATCAGCCTATGGTACTTGATTCTATCTTTTTTCTCGTAACCTGCAAGAGAAAGAGAAAAATTGGATTGAAGCTTTTCTAGCAAAAACTTTCCTTTTTTGGTTAGTCAATGGAAGGCTGAGTTCTTGTGTATTTATCTTTTTTCACAGGAGCAATATCATGATTGGATAAAACTGTTAGAGGTGTTTTCTAGGCACAGGACATATGTAGAAGTTTCCCACTTAAGGCCTCTGTTGCCAGTTTCAGAGGGTCCTCATTTGTGGTGGCGTTATGCTGTTCAGGCTACCCTTCAGCAAAAGAAAATGTGGTATAAAGTTTTGTTGTATAACTCTCATTGGCTAGTTAGAAAGGTTATATGTGAATTGAAAACTTTGGGGTTCTACTGCATTGTTCCCCAATTGTTGGTTGAACACTTCACATGGAATCTATTGTAATTAGTACACAGACATACACACACACACACACACACATATGTATGTATGAAGTTGATGTTGGTTTCATAATTGATTCCTTCTTCAGCCATCGCTTCTCGTGGGACAGAATTCGGCATCTCTGTCAGCTTCGTCGTCGTTATGTTCAGTTGTATGCTTGTTCCTTGCAACAATCATCAACTGTTGATAACTCAGAAATTAGAGAAATAGAGAAAGATCTTTGTTCCAAAGTAATTCTTTTATGGAGGTACGCCGATTTAGCTTAGCCTCACACTTTGGCGTTTTTTTAAATAGTTTGATACTGTAACAAAAGTGTGGATACTGTGATTCCATGAATCAATAACATATTATTAATATTGTAAAATGTAGACTGAAGTTTTTCTACAGGGTATTTAATACATGGTCTACGTTGGAAACATCCATTTTGTTGTTTCTAATGTTACACATTTTGTATGTACATTTAGGTTACTTGCACATGCCAAGCTTGAATCAGTAAAATCAAAAGAAGAAGCTGAACAGAGGCGGCTTAAAAAGAAAAGTTGGTTCCCGTTTACATGGTGGGTGGGGAATTTTTTACCTTTTTCCTGGAGAAAAGTTATGTTTAATTGGATTAGTGAATTGATTATTTAGCTTGCTTTACTTTGAGCTATCTCTTGCGCTTACAGGGAAATTGAGCTTTCATTATTTATATATGTTCCTGGTAACTTAATTCTAGCTTCCTCTTATTTCAGGCGTGCAAACTCAGAGGATGCCTCTGTTGGGGATGCTTCTGAGGAATCACAGCAAGTGGAAGAAAGTCTGACCAATGAAGAATGGCAGACAATAAATAAGTTGCTAAGTTACCAGCCGGGTGAGGAGTCGCATTCAGGAAAGGACATGCAGAATATGATCAAGTATTTGGTGACCGTATCTATAGGTCAGGCTGCAGCAAGGATAATGAGTATCAATGATACTGAAATTCTTTGTGGTCGGTTTGAGCAACTTCATCTTTCGACCAAGTTCAAACATCGTAGTACCCACTGTGATATATTATTGAAATTTTATGGCTTATCTTCACCTGAAGGTTCACTTGCCGAGGTTTGTTTTCATGCTCTGTCATGGAGTTTGTATTTTCTGTGGCAAGGTTTTGAGTTTATTAGTATTAAGGATCACATGATGCGATATTCTTGGAAGGTTCTTTTAATATCTGTGTTTGTTGACTTTCAAATATGAGCCAGCTTCAGTTTTTTTATTTTCGGAACTTTATTCTATTTATGCACCTTCTCTTGAAACTTTAATGAAACTTATTGCGTAACTTTTATTTTAAAAGGTTAAGCTAATAGAAAATAGTGTTAAACTCTAGTACAATCTCTCATGTGTAGGGTTAATTTTAATTTACAAAACCTTGCTGTTAATTGAATGGGGTTTTGGCTGATTTGTAGAAGTTGATACTGCTCTGTCGGTAGAAGTTTATCACAAATTTTGTTTTCAGTGCATAATTTTTTTTTGCAACCTTTTTGTTGCCCATTTTAAGGGATGCCTGTCTTTTTAACGGACACTAGCTCCACCCTTGTAATCAATCTCTAGTTTCTCAAATATCATTATACATGTTTCTGGTCTTCTATCAAAAATAATTAAGAGACTCGTCATACAGTTCTTAACACATGAAAACATAGATCCAAACACATACAATGGCAAACAAGAAGAAGTCCAACAAACATCATGTGATAATTTATAAACCCTTTTCCCCTGCATTGGGAAATTTTTGTTTTTGTTTTGCATGCTGACATTTGCTAGTATGTGTTTTGCAGAGTGTCTCCAGTGAGAAGAAGGTAAATGCATTAGCTGCTAGTTTTGTACGTTCACCACTTGGGGAGAATGTTGATTGGAGGCTATCAGCTACAATTTCCCCCTGCCATGTCACGGTAAGCTTTTGATTTATATATGATAATCTGTCTCTTTAATGGATGGGTATTGGGTGCTGTTGTAACTGTTTGACAATAAAAGTCATTAACTAACTTTGTTTGCATGGAACAATGTAGTTGGAGAGTCATCCATGTTTCCCTTGAATTTGAAAACATTTCTAGTTACTTTGAAAGCATATCTGGCAGGTGAAAAGCATATAATGTCTCAGTGTTTATTGCACGGATTGATATTTGTGTTATAACTGTTCTTTACGTCTAGTAATTAGATGACTCATTACCTTCTGATGTATTCTATTATGTGCAGTGGCTGCTCAATATATTATATGTATGGGATGTTTTTTTCTTGTCTGTCTTCAACTATACCCTGTAATCAAACATTCTCAATTTTTAAATTTGCAGGTTTTGATGGAAAGTTTTGATCGGTTTTTTGAGTTTATAAAGAGGAGTAACGCAGTTAGCCCAGCTATTGCATTGGAAACTGCAACTGCTTTGCAGGTAATGTTGTCAACAAGATGAATATAACACTAAATTCCGTAGGCTGATTATTATTGCATGCCTAGTGCAGATGAAGATTGAGAAAGTGACTCGCCGAGCACAAGAGCAATTTCAAATGGTCTTGGAAGAACAAAGCAGGTTAACAGCAATGTTATTATTTTACTTGTTGTTCTCTCTATTCACTTCTTGAGTTTGTGTATGGACAACATAGAGGATGGAGATTTTCATTTTCTTTAACGTGCTTATAACTTGGTTGTTTACTATCCTCTTTCTTAACTGCTTTTGGGAAAGGAGAGAAAGCCAAAGCCCTTTAGAAATACATGTAAGCTTTACTAACTTGGCAAAAGAGAAGCGACTCTGCTTTTGAAGGCAAAAAAGGGGATGAATTCAGTAACTTATGGGATATTCTGGCAATTCGTTGGTCTTCAGTTTCTAAGGATTTTCGAACTCATCTCTCTTCTTTATGCTACTAAACTAGGAAGGGGTTCTTAATAGTTATTTTCTTGGGGTTCTTTTGGTAGCAATGTCTACTCTTTTGTCTTTATCCTTTGGTTAGTTAAAATTGCCAAAAGATACGACTATACATGTTTGTATAGCTTTTGTCTGTTCGGGCTGATTTTCTTTTGCTAATGTGGGATACATGTTCCACCTGTGTATCTACTCTTCTTCAGTAATACAAATCTTTTGTTTCTTAGTGGGAACAAAGTTGTGGCTTTGCCCAACCTTAGTAATTTCCTTTCTTTTCTACAGTTTGCTTCTTCCAATGAGAATGCAAATGATGTACAATCATGTTTATTTTTTTGTCTGTTTTCTTCAGATTTGCTCTTGACATTGATCTTGATGCTCCAAAGGTTAGAGTTCCTGTAAGGACCTCTAGCTCTTCCAGATGTGATAGCTATTTTCTCTTGGATTTTGGTCATTTTACTCTGCACACCATGGTAGGCAGCTTTAATATGGGCTGTTGAGTTTCTGGTAGTGACATTTTCTTTGTTAAATGACACTATCGATACTGCAGGGAGGCCAGTCTGAGGAACATAAGCAGAATATTTATTCTCGTTTCTACATATCTGGAAGAGACATTGCTGCTTTTTTCACAGATGGTAATTCTGACTGTCAGCAGTGCACTTCGGTTATGGCAGTGGATAATAGTCAACAGATTGTATCTCCTACGATGGCGAAAGTTGATAGTTTCTATTCTCTCATTGATAGGTGTGGAATGGCAGTAATTGTTGATCAGGTATTACTTCTGTGTGATTTTGCTTGTAGTTTTCTTATACAATAGTCTTTTTATTCGATATTGGCTGTTATTCTTTCTGACTAGAGTTTATACTAATAATCCTTGTGCACCTGTTAATTTCAGATAAAAGTTCCTCATCCAAGTTATCCGTCAACTCGTGTTTCTGTTCAAGTGCCAAATCTTGGTGTTCACTTTTCACCTGAGCGATATCTTCGACTCATGGAATTATTAAACATACTACAAGGTACAATGGAAACCTGTGGCCAGGCTTCTGTTGATAATTTCCAAGCCAAACTAACCCCTTGGACTCCTGCTGATCTTGCTAGTGATGCTAGAATTCTAGTATGGACGGTATGTCCTGTTGTGAAAGGAAAATAAGTTGGCCATATATCTGCCCTATCTATGTGTCTGATTTTTTAACCATTTTCTATCTTAACTTGATCTAGGGGATTGGCAATTCTGTTGCTACGTGGCAACCCTGTTTTCTTGTCTTATCTGGTTTATATCTCTATGTCTTGGAATCTGAAAAGTCCCAGAGCTACCAGCGATACTTGAGGTTCCCCTTGGCTTCTTTTCCTCGTGTTTCTTTCCTGTTGATATCTATTCAGCTGCTAATTATTTGGCAATTAATATTAGTATTATTATCTTTAAATAATTGTTTTCTGGTTGTGGTCCTTGTCCCGTTCTGGAATTTCTTTTTATTTAAAGGTTCTATCTCAAGTCTAAAATTTGTTTGTGGACAATGCAGTATGGCTGGTAGGCATGTGTTTGAGGTTCCTCCAACAAATATTGGTGGTTCACCATTTTGTATTGCTGTAAGTTTCAGAGGAACGGATAGTCAGAAGGTAAGGCTTGTTGGTTTATGTATGTTTATGGTGTTCAATCACCTGCATCACAGTCATTATGAATAGTTATAATTAAATTGTTCTTACTTATCATTGGGTTGTTGAAACTAATTGAAATAGGTAAAGGTGCTTTCCCCATTTGGAGGGAAAGTGCAGGGTATATTGGTCTGTACAGTGATTCAGAAAAATAATGATTAGCTCTCCCTAGATTTCAGTATTTTCTGGGTGTCCAAAATGCAAACTGCTGCTTCTCTTTTCTTATTTGAAAGAAAGTAAAACACAAGAAAATGTTTGTTGCTTTAACAAAAAAATTATTAGAAAAGGAAAAATACTAAGGAGGTAACCCATTTGCTGACTATCAAAACCTGAAGATAAATATAAAAAAAAAAAAATAGAAATGCGAAACCCTGGTGTCCACCACTAAAACCTGAAAACGAATATCCAAAAAAAAAAGAGTAACTCCATGCTCAAGCCAAAACTACACCCCAATTATTAAAAAAAGGAATTATGTTTAAACTTATGAGACATTGAAGCCCTTTAATATGCTAAGAATCAAACTCTATCCCACAAAAAATCAACTTCCTTCCCTTCTGGCTTCTTAAAAACAATTTCTATTTCGTTTTTTTTTTCAAATAACACAAAAAATCTAAATACACAATAACTCTATAGCACCAGGCTTCATCACTCCTGCCAAAAGCATAATGCTCTTAATCAATAGTGAAACACAAGAAAATATTACTTGTCAAATGATGTACCTTTCTATCACTGGTATGAAACATGAAAATCATGCTTAACAAGTTCATATGTTAATAGTTAGTCTTCAAAATATTACTTTCTCAAGAGTTTTTGCAAATATCAACCATTTATTTGCCAATGTCGCTAAACTTTTTTAATTTTCAACATGATTGAATTTCTTATCATTGTTTGCAAATACTATCGTTGTGGGTTTTTTAAGATCACATTTCCACTTCCTGTGGAGATTTTACCTTTGCATTTTTTGATACTGAGGGACATATGCATTTTCTTTTTAGTGCTAGAAAGTGGATTCTTCCTTCCAATTTAACATATGGTTTTTATGTAATAAGAGGGTGATTATTTCAGCAGGCTCTGGAATCTTCTAGTACCTTGATTATAAAGTTTCGGGAGGACAGGGAGAAGGCAACTTGGCTGAAAGAACTTATGCATGCCACATATCAAGCTTCTGTATCATACTTTCTCTAATATCTTTATGAACTTTTCAAATTATTCATTCGTTATTGTTGGAAATTAGCATATATATTCTTTATGCAGGCTCCTCCAACAGATGATGTACTTCCAGAAAAAAATGATGCTGTAGCTGAGTTTAACGAACACCAGACAATAAATTTGAAAACAGCAGACCTTGTCATTGATGGGGCATTGGTGGAAACAAAGTTATTTATATATGGAAAGGTTAGCTGTTTCTTTGGTGCTGGATACGTATATGGTGAATTATCTTGCCAAAATTACCTCCAAGTTCTTTTTATTTTTGAGAAGAAACATATAAATATCATAAGGATTACCTCCAAATTCTCATACATGGGTGTCGATATTTAGCTAAATGATTAGTTTACCTTTGAGGTTTTCATTAAAACATTATTGTTGAGCATGGCATTTGTTCATGGTGTTTTGCAGAATGGAGACAAAGTAGATGAGAAACTTGAAGAGACTTTAATTCTTGAGGTTCTTGCTGATGGGGGAAAGGTTTGTGTAACTAGATTCTGTTTTTTCTTTGTTGGAATATAAATAGCATTGTCCTTTACTATCATTTTCAGCTTTTAGGTTTAATGATTACTTAACAATCTATTACTGTCAAGCTGAACAGGAGGTCTTATTTTCAATTCTCCCCTATCTGATAAATAAATTATAAAATTGAGCAAGTCCGGCTTTTATTTTTTGTTTTTGGGACCCTATAATGTCATTATATCTACTGTAAAAGTCTGTTAAAATTTAGCCATGCATGAGGCATGTTAGAATTTAAATACTATTTTTTGAATTTGTTCTATTGGTTAATTTTTTGGGGTTGATGGTTACTCAAAAATGTTGACCAAGTTCTTCCATTATAAAACTGTCAGATACTTTGCGTTTGAACTTGAGTTGGAATTTTCATTTCGCATGCTGTTGCATTCCTTATTCTGTTAAAGCTTTTGTGTGTATCTATTGTGGCTATAGTGGATCTATTACTAGATTCTTTATAAGTGATTGTTTAATGTGCAACTTAAATCAGGAAAGTAGGGCCTATTTAGAAATGAACGGAAGTAATTGTGTTCCTGTATTCGGGGAAGCTATATAATATGTTATTTCAAGAATTTTTCACCCCCTTTTTCCTGGTTTAAGTGTAAGGCTTGATTACTTTGATTAAGTATTGGCAACATATAATGTTTCTGTTTGCCCCAACAGATGTAGCCTACATATGACTGCTACCTTTGGATCTCCATGTTTGCTTACAGGAGTTGGAAGTTTTTTGGCTTTTTCTTTCCTGTCTTTGTTAACTTATTGTTGCATTATGAACCGGTTATAGCCTATACTTACAATTCTTATTTCTATTCGCTGCTGTTAAACATTACACAATATTGTTGTACAGGTGCACTTAATTAGTTTGGATGGTGACCTAGGGGTCAAGATGAAGCTGCACTCTTTGAAAATTAAAGATGAGCTTCAAGATCGTCAATCTGCAAATCCACAGTACTTAGCATGTTCCGTGCTGAAGAAGGATGATTTACTTACTCCTCATGGCACTTGTGATACCCCTGAGAAGAAGATGTCTGTTGTACATACAGAGGAGGACGATGCTTTTACAGATGCTTTGCAAGAATTTCTATCTGTAACAGATACAGATATTTATTCACCAAAAGTGGGTACATCTCAGAGTAGCATGATTGATGGAATGAATCATTCTGGTGAATTTGAGTCTGCTGAAGCCTTAATTCATGAAAATGATTTAATTCAAGGAAAGGGCATTTCTAGTGAGATATTTTATGAGGCACAAGGTGGTGAGAGTTTGGATTTTGTGTCTGTTGCCTTCTCAATGAGGAGTTCCAGTTCTCCTGATTATTGTGGTATAGATATGCAGGTATCTTTATGAGCATTATGGACTTTGGATCATGGTTTCTAGACTATGTTTGAATATGTGCACTTTTTCAATTATTTGTTCTAAACAGTACAGACACATATATATACACACACTACAATTACACATATACCCTTGACTACATATATTTTCTAACAGATTATACTCACATTATTATTAGTACTACAATTATTATTATTGTTTGCTAATCTATTCAATGGAAAATTTTCAGATGAGTATTCGCATGTCCAAACTAGAGTTCTTTTGCAACAGACCCACTCTTGTTGCTTTAATTGGTTTTGGTTTTGATCTAAGTGCTGTTAATTGTGCGGTGAATGATACGGACAAGAATAAGAGCTCAGATGAGAAATCTTTGATCAACAATGAAAAGAAAGAAGAAAATGGGCGTGTAAAAGGCTTGCTGGGTTATGGTAAAGATCGTGTGGTATTTTATTTAACCATGAATGTCGATAGTGTGTCTGTGTTTCTGAACAAGGAGGATGGTTCTCAACTTGCTATGTTTGTGCAAGAAAGTTTCCTATTAGACCTTAAGGTACTGAGGATCTTGTCGTCCTCTCCTTTTCTGTTTCTATGCTGTAATGCTTGTGATGCATATTCTATTGCTATTTTAAAATTTAGTCTTCTGGCTTTAGATCTGTGTTTTACTTGTTTTTATTGTTGAAGTGAAATCTCCTTTTTATTTCCAGGATTGACTCTTTTGTTTTTGCTCTCTGACTTGATTTGTTTTTCAATAGGTCTACCCAAGTTCCATCTCTATTGAAGGAACACTGGGAAATTTCAGACTCCGTGATATGTCTCTTGGTGCAGATCACTGTTGGGGTTGGCTTTGTGATATACGCAATCCTGGGGTCGAATCCCTTATCAAGGTAAATTTGTCAATTTTTTGAAAGCCAGTTGATGTGGGAGGATTAAAGATTTTGTTAAACTATTTGAGTGTTGCCGTGCTGATTCATTTATGAACAAATTGAACTCCAGCTTGATTATAGGGACATTTAATCATCAGGTTTGAACTCAAACAATGTAGTGTTTGTCTTGATGCTTGTTAAGAATATCAAGTTATATACTCCATCCTTCTGAAATTATTTGACCCTTTTAGAAATATAACTTTCTAAGGGAATTCATATATTGCATTTGCACAGATCTTAAATGGTGTTGATTTTTGCTGTTAGATGAATGTTTTGTAGTAGAAGTAAAAAATAATATTTAGAAAGAAAGTGAGACAAATTTACTATACATATAAGATAATATGCTTTGACTTTAAAAGTGAGTAAACAATTTGGAATGGGGGGTGAGTACATATGTATATACACACATATATTTTAATAATATTGTCATAATATTATAGATAAAATAATTATGTTTTATTTATAGATTCTTGAATTTAAGATTTGAGCTTTACTTACATTATTTCAATACAAGCTTGATAATTATTTTTGCTGCTCTATTGAACTTGATTCGCTTGGGCTTGACTCGTGTGAGTTACTAGATGCAAACTTCTTATATCTTGTATAGTTGTTTGCCTTTCTATTGTACTTTGACATGTCCTTTATCTCTCTTTTTTTTTTTTTTTTTTTGTCAGTTCAAATTTGACTCTTATAATGTTGGGGATGACGATTATGAAGGATATGACTACAGCTTGTCTGGTCGGCTTTCAGGTGTTCGCATTGTTTTCCTCTATAGGTTTGTCCAGGAGGTATGTGAGAAGACAACTTGTAAATTTCTTAATGAGCATCAAAGAAACCTATGCAGAGCTGCTGTTAGGCTCTTTGAATAACAGTCAACTATCTAAAGAACATCGTTAATAGTTAATGTTTTCTAATTATTTGAATTCTCTAATGATTGCTCAACCGTTATGCAGTTTGAGTTGTTTCTTATTTTTAAATGGTTTCATATAATTCTAAGACTTGGTATTTTGACTGTTAGAGCTTAAATACTGCTGATTACTTTTCTTGGATCTTTTGTTTACTTAAAACTGAGTTTATGACTAACTTCGTAGCTTCTCCAGATATCTGCTTACTTCATGGAACTTGCTACGCCACATTCTGAAGAAGTTATAAAACTTGTTGATAAAGTTGGAGGCTTTGAGTGGTTAATTCAAAAATATGAGATGGATGGAGCTACTGCATTGAAGCTGGACCTCTCGCTTGACACTCCTATAATTATTGTTCCTAGGAATTCAGTGAGCAAAGAGTTAGTGCATTTGGCCTCTAATTCTTGTTATGTGATGCAATTCATTTATCTTTTTTTAATTTTAAAATAAGAAACTGAAAAATATAGATATACCTATTTGATTGTCCTAGAATTTCACTGTTTCACTTCTTAGCAATAACTCTACCTACAGATCTTGCTGATAAAGACATTTTTATGTCTTGAAAACTTGAAACTTCCAAAGAAGCTTTACTTGATTTCATTAAATTCAAACTAATTTCTTCTTGTTTTCTGTATAATAACCACTCTATCTTGTAGTAAGTAAATTATTAGATACAAAGTAATAATTAGAATTTGCAGCAAACTTTAATGGATGTGTATATCTGATAAGGACATAAATAATTCGCATGTTTTTTTACATCTGCTTTTAGTTCTTGCACTTTATTGTAGAAAACCTTCTTATCTAATATCTTGTTCCGTCCATCGTTTGTGTTCATTATTTTTCCTTGGTCAAGTAAACAATCCTCCATCTAATTCAATGTAATGATAGTTGGTCTTCCTTTCTCAAAACAGATAGGTTCATTTATTTGACATCAGTGGTAGGCTTCATTTGTTATATATATGAGTCAGTTAAGTGTGTTCCCATCTTTTTTGAAACAGAGAAGGGTTCTTTTTCTTAAAGTTATTTTCAGAGAGGCTTTGAATTTAACTGCTTGAAGGCTGCTAAATCCATGCATCTTTCTATTCAGTTTTTCTACCCTTAAAAAGTTGCTAGATTTGTTGTTCCTTAACTGGAATTAATTTGTACATCTGATTTAAACTTGAAAATTTTAATAGCCTTTTTTATGCTTTGATTGTTCATGCAGTTTCATTCAGCTTGATTTGGGCCACCTAAAGGTGACAAATGAAATAAATTGGCATGGAAGCTCAGAGAAGGATCCGTCAGCTGTCCATATTGATGTTCTTCATGCTGAGGTAGATCTTTCCAGGATTTTTTTTGGAATTTCATTATTCTAATTAAGAATTCTAGTTCACTCCAGGTTATATTTGCAGATTATGGGGATAAACATGTCTGTAGGAATCAATGGTTCTGTAGGTAAACCAATGATACAGGATGGGCAAGGACTTGATATTTTTGTTCGTCGGAGTTTGAGGGATGTTTTCAGGAAAGTCCCAACATTTTCTTTGGAAGTTAAGGTACTTTATGTGCTTGAAAATTTTTGCGATCTGTAATTATATACTGGGTGTTGCTGATGTTTATAATGGTTGTGTGCTTGAAAATTATGAGCTGCATGATGGTCGTATTATATATGAATGAACTTTATTGTTCCTTAGTCCCAAAGTAATTTTAATTTTTTTTGGTCTAGACAGTTTTCTGTGGGGTTAATTTAGCCCATATCTGTTTTCACATTTAGAAGGGTTAGAAAGATTTGGTTCACTTGATTTTTTTGGGTTTTCTTTTGAGCAGGTGGGTTCCTTGCATGGTGTGATGTCTGACAAAGAATATGATGTTATTTTAAATTGTACATTTATGAATTTAAATGAAGCACCCAATCTTCCTCCAAGTTTTCGTGGCAGCAAATCTGATTCCAATGACACAATGCGCTTGTTGGTCGATAAGGTCAATTTGAATAGTCAGATGCTACTGTCCCATAGTGTTACCATAATAGCAGTTGAAGTTGACTATGCCCTCTTGGAGCTGTGCACTGGCATTATTGAGGAGTCACCTTTAGCTCATGTTGCTGTGAGTATCTTTGTTTGCTCTAGCTCAGTTGTTATTCACTTTTTGTCAATGTTAAGATTTAAATTATGTTAGGAACCCCTAACTTCAACCACAACTTCACAAACACACACAACAAGTTAATGAACATAGAGTACCAAAAAATACAACCAAGAACTACGATCTGAATGCAAATACTTCAATATATGTTTATAAACTGGAGAATCGAAAAACAGAAATGAAAACTATTCAACAACAGAAATAAAGGATAACACTAGCTGTTCGAGGCGCTAGGACCTTCCCCAACATTCCAACCAATATGTAAAATATTCTCTGCCTAAACGTCCCTAAACTCATGTATTTATACCCTGTAACCGC
>WYDK02114485.1:11412-22914 GCA_009867345.2 Toxicodendron radicans | reverse complement strand
AGGAACTTCAATTAATTTCTCTTTAAAACTCTTTAAAAATGATTACTTTAACACCTAAATGATGTTAAAGTTAACTTGGTTAATGATGTTCAGTATAATACCCCAGTTACTAAAATTTAGTGAATTCAGGCTTTAATTGACTATTTTTTTAAACTTCTTGTCTTTTTTTATTTTTTGTTTAGGAAACAAATGACCTAAATTGATAATCACCATTCTCCAATATTTCAAACAATGGTGATTCTATCGTGTGAATACATAAAAGATATTTAGGTAATTTTGATTTAAAAAAATAAAAAATCAAATTTAGGGAGACGTTTGTATTTTTATGAAACTTTAGGGGCAATAATCTATTACCACAAACTTCATGGGAAATCAATTATTTCAAAACTTTCAACCAGATGGATAATGCTTTAAAATAAAAATTCCTGAATATTGGGAAATTAAAAAAAAAAAATTAATACAAAACAAAGAGCCGCCACAGCTGTCACAATTATTTGCAAGCGTGGCGTGATATGATTGGTAAAAAGACCATGGAAAACAGTGAAAGTCAACCCATTGACTAAACAAAGTCCAAACAAAACTAAACCCTACACATTTCTTGACAGAAACAGAATCAATCATTTTCAATCACTTTTCTCTGTAGATTCTCTCTTCACTCTCTTCACAGTTCACTCCTTTACTAACTATTATTAATTTCAAATTTCCAAAAAAATTTAAATAAAAATAAAATAATATTCACCTCACTTTCCCTCACTTTCCCTCGCTTTCCCTCGAACCAAACAGTCCGCAAAGATTCTTCTTCGACCACATCACACATTTTAACCTTTTTACTCTTGTCCTGTTGTTCCAGCTGTCACTCCTCTTTGTTTTTCTCGATTCAAGAGCTTTGGTTTCGAAGCTGAAACCACTGAATCAGTTAGTCTTTAGAAATGTGGAGTTTCAATCCACTGTATGTTTCTGTTTGATATTTTAGGGTTTGATGTCTGCGTCGGCGTCGGCGGCCACCGTGGCGGCGACGGTGGAGAGGGACATTGAGTTGGTAATTTCTTTGTTTTGTTCTTTTATTTAGTCCTGTGTTGCTTTGAAGTTGAGTTTTGGTGTTCGAGGTAAGGTTACTGGAACGAACACTTTTAGTTTCAGTAATGTTGCTAATTTGTAGTTTGTTGCTTTAGATGTGCTGTTACGTTGTTGATTTTGTGATGTTTGAGAAGTTATTTGTTATTTTAAATGTTAATTTAGTTTACACTATAGTTGATTAATTGTTATTTTCAATGTGGGATTGTTAACTTCCGTGGGCAAGTTGTGTTTTGTGTTACTGATTTTGTTAATTTGAGATTTATGTTTAGGAGAGAGATCTAAAGTTGATTGCCCAAGTGTTTGTTAGTGTTAGAGGGTTTTTGGTATGTTAAGTAAGAATTATCTTTTGTTATTTATTTTTTATTGGTTGTATTCTGTGTTTTAGCTGTTTTTGCATAGTGTTATGGTCGAGAATTGTAAGTGGGAGTGATGGTTTTGATAATGGGGTTGGATTTGAGTTGATAAATATGTCTGGTGAAAGATGGTGCTTTTCGTCTTTTTTATTTGGAAATGGCAAAGTCAAGATGTAAACATGGTTGAGCACAACTTTATGTTCTTTAGTGCCGTGTTTTATGTTACGAGTGTTTTCTTGTGTATCTGTGGCTTGTGTGTAGAAGAAGCTTAGAATCATATTGCTATTCATTCATGATTGAGTGAAAAAGAATGATTTTTTTTATGGTAATTGCCTTCAGATGAAAGATAACCAGGCAGTAGATTTTATGCCAGAGGTTACTTGAATTCAGATTGGTGTTAGAAAACTATCTTAGGAGGAAGAATGGAACTGTAAATTTAGCAAATTTTGAAGATTAGAATCTTGAGCTACTACCAAACTAAGACTTCAGTAGATTCAATGTGAGGTATCTCAACTTCAGAGTAGATAAATGAAGTTGTAGAAGTGCAATATTTTAATCCATATATGATGTCTTGAGACAGATATTGAGAGCATATGGCTGTACTGCCAAGAAGGGGAAGCGCATGAAACAGATGGTCCATGCATTTCTCTAATACCATTTTAGTAAAGGATTGTAGTTATGTCATTGCTAATTAATACTTGATTTTAAGTAAATAAAAGATACATTAGAACTAGACTAATAAAGTTTACTGTAAATTGGACATCTCTTTGGAAAGTAATTATGTTGGAAGCAAACCTAATCAAATGATAGGGTGATGAGCAATTGTATTTTTTGGTACATTGTATTATATCACATTCAGCTTTTAGTATTCCTGTCTCTGTAAACATAATGTGCAACTATTACTTCAGGAAATGATAATCAAAAGTCTTTTCAACTTCAAATGTTTTTCTATTACTTGTTTATATGAAAGACTTCTCTACATATAAAACGTCTGATATTCATTTAGTTGGGTTGTTTCCTTTTTTTTGTGTACAATCTTGTAATTTCTTTGTATTCACAATAAATGCTTCTTACCGTATATATAACCACTTTTACAGTAACTTTCTTTTCCTTCTAAATGTCAGTTTTTACTGTTCTTGTTTGAATTTAAATTCTTGACTCATCATTTTTCAACAGGCCATCACTGCTCTTAAAAAAGGGGCACATTTGCTAAAGTATGGGCGTAGAGGGAAGCCAAAGTTTTGTCCCTTCAGACTGGCCAATGTAAGACTAAATATATTGGAGTTTCATGAGTTTATTTTTACTTGTCTTAATTTATAATATGACAGCCAATCAAACATAAATCATATTATGTATACTGTATTTGTCCTATAAAAAGGATTACATAGTTTTATGTTCATCTTTCTATAGGATTTTTTTACATTGTATATCAAAATATTGTTGGTGCATCCATATTATGTAGATCATTGCATAAATTTTAGATAAGCTTATTGATTGGTTTTGCTGTTTTACTCTGGAAGTATATACATGTATAAGGATTGATGTGATGGCTTTAATCTGCATATCGTTTGGTGGTCTCGCCAAATGTGATATTGAAGAGCAAAGAAAAACTTTGTTGAACAACCTCTTTGTAATCAATATAATATCATAATTTCAAGTCATAAACAAGTTTATGTCTCAAAACCAACATAAGTCCTGTTTATAGTGGCCAAGCTCTAACTGAAAGAAACCTAGAACCTACAGAAATAATGAAGTAAAAATAAGTGAAATAAGAAAATAAATAAAAGTCTTATATTGACTCTAAGCCTTGCATCTACGTTTAACATGTCTTCCATCTGTGGATATTAAAATTGTACTTGTAAGAAAAGGATTCCAAATTCTGAAAATCAAGGAATTCAAAGACTGCCGGCTGAAAAAGGATCAAGTTTGTGGCAAGGGTTGAGGATTTTTTAGTTTCAAATCCTCTTGGGGCTACCTACCTAGAACAGTAGAGGCTCACAGGTTTCTTAATTAGCAAGGTTTTAGGTTTTGGTAGTATTCCTCAGTTTCTAACCCTGTGCATGCACCAAGTGATTTTTGGGCTATGAAAGCCAAAATAATGTTCATGCCAAGGGCTTCTTAATTATGCAATTATCACTCAACAAGGCATTTTAATGATTCTTAGGTGAACCTATAGCCATAATGAACTTGGACAAGTCTTTGGAGGAGTTTTCAGTTAGCAGCTGGGTTTCCCTTTGATCTGTAGGTGATTATTCTGTCATGTCATGGTGCAAAGCTTGATTGGATGCAGGATACCCCTGCCTACAACTTCTGCTTCTTTAGAGTTTAAAAATTGAGCAAGAAATGTGAAAATTGACACAGTTATTTATTATAATCACACAGAAGAATTCTAGAACAAAAGAAAAAACAAATAAGAATGGCCTTATTTTGTGCAAGGCCTTATTTGTGAACATCCTATTTGGACCTCTAGATTGGCCTTTAAAAATTATTTGCTACCCGTCCTGGTCTATGGATCGTCCCTTTGTGGAAGATAGTAGCACATTTTCTGTCAAAGTTTCTGGGATCATCTTGTGTGGATGCATGTATGTGTGTGTCTATCTGTACGCATGACTGCATATGTGTGCACATGATGTTGCATTCTCTATAAATGACAAGGCTTGTAAGTTCTAAATATTCTAAATATAAGTTTCTCCAAACTTCAAAACTCCCCCCTTTTTTATGAATGGTTTAAGGCATTTAATATTTTTTGTTAATGAGTAATTTCAGATGCAGACATGCAGTTGCTTTTACTTTGGCACTTGTGCTGTAAGTTATATGTGTTAAAGTTTTCTGTGCTATATCTTATTTGCTTTTGTTATGTTCAGGATGAATCTGTTCTGATATGGATCTCAGGCAAAGAAGAGAAACACCTTAAACTAAGCCATGTCTCCAGAATTATACCTGGTCAACGCACAGTAAGTTTATACGCATTCTGATCTCCAATGCCTCTTGTGTGAGACATATTTTGTTAACGGCTACTTTTGAAAGAGAGGAAACAATCAATGCATTTGGTATCTTTGATGAAAATAAAAGTTACATTTGTTTCATACAGTTTTATCTCTTTAACTTTTGGTAATATTACTTGTATGAACTAATCTGGTTTTCAGATGGTTAATGGTTTAAACATCTATTGGCTATAAAAAAGAGTTTAGATTCCTTCACAGTACTTCATTGCTGCTTTCCACCCAATTTAGCTATGAATAGTTCTTCCTATTGCTGAGTAACTCCCTCAAAATGAGAGCTTCGAAATGTCTTTTGCATATTGATTTGTTTAATGTTATCGTAGCAACTTTTGATTTCTTTTACTCAACCTTATCGCCATTTTTTTTTCTTTCAAATCAATATCAAAAAAATCTAATTCAAGAAAGTATTGATGCTGAGGCATATTGTTATTTCACGTGTCGGTGTCAATTTTAGATATCAACTTTGTATGATATGATGACTTCTTTTTATGGCTGCTTATGCAGATTAAAACTGAAAATTTCTAATGAGTAACGGTCAGCTTTACTTATGTTGTAAATTTTTACCTTCTACTTAATGACTTCTCTTTGGCGTGCTATATTTGATGCTTCAAATAATCCTTTTCTGATGTTTGCATTTTTTTTTACTTGAGCTATCTTCAATGCACACTGAAATAGTTGTTTATAAAATTATATTATTACAATGATTCTGATTCTGGTCTTCTTATATAGTGCAATTTTATAATTTTCTAGTGCTATGATGATGTGCTTATCAATCTTGATTTTTCTTGTGGCAGCCCATATTTCAGAGGTATCCTCGGCCTGAGAAAGAATATCAGTCATTTTCTCTTATCTATAATGATAGATCCTTAGATTTGGTAACTATTCTCCATTTTATGAAAATTCGCTCGGCATTTCTCCTCAAACTAATGCTCTGTTTGAATTTTATAGATTTCATTCTTTGTGCTTGTATAATGATTTTTCCTTTATTTAATATACTAGATTTGCAAGGATAAAGATGAAGCTGAAGTTTGGTTTACTGGTCTAAAAGCAGTAATATCTCGCAGCCATCAACGAAGAGGCAGAGCAGAATCAAGAAGTGATGAAATTTCATCCGGAGCTAATAGTCCCAGAGCTCACACTCAGAGGAGTTCTCCTTTGAGCTCTCCATTTGGTAGTGGTGGCAGTTCTCAGAAGGTGTTCTTTTTTGCTCCTTTTTTCTTTTTGCCATACTAAAGTTTCTTTATATTTAGTGAGAGAATTTTCCTGTTGCTGATATAGGATGGGTTGGATCCCCTACGTCTGCATACACCATATGAAAGCCCTCCTAAAGTTGGTTTAGAGAAAGCATTATCTGATGTAATATTATATGATGTGCCTCCCAAGGTTTTATTTCCTTCAGAATCAGGGTGTGGATCAGTTAATTCTTTCTCATCTGGAGGCTCTGATGGAAGAGCTGGGCGCTTAAAGGGAATGACTGGGGATGCTTTTAGAGTTAGTTTATCTAGTGCTGTTAGCTCGTCAAGTCAAGGCTCTGGTCACGATGATGGTGACTCTTTAGGAGATGTTTTCATTTGGGGGGAAGGCACTGGAGATGGAATATTGGGTGGGGGTTTAAATAGAGCTGGAAGTTCTTCTGGTATTAAGACGGATTCTCTTGCTCCCAAGGCTTTGGAATCTGCAGTAGTATTGGATGTTCAGAATATAGCTTGTGGTGGGCGACATGCTGCTTTAGTAACAAAGCAAGGGGAGGTTTTCTCTTGGGGGGAGGAACTTGGAGGCAGACTTGGACATGGTGTAGACTCAGATGTCTCACATCCAAAGCTTATAGATTCTCTTAAAAATATCAATGTTGAACTTGTGGTATGTGGGGAGTACCATTCTTGTGCTGTTACCCTATCTGGTGATATGTACACATGGGGTGGTAGCACTTGCAATTTTGGGCTCCTTGGCCATGGCAATGAGTCAAGTTTATGGGTTCCCAAGAAGTTAAATGGACCCCTAGAGGGAATACATGTCTCATCAGTTTCTTGTGGACCATGGCACACAGCTGTTGTAACCTCTGCAGGGCAGTTGTTTACTTTTGGTGATGGAACGTTTGGTGTTTTAGGACATGGGGATCGTAGAAGTGTACCCACACCAAGGGAAGTGGAATCCCTTAAGGGCCTTCGCACTGTGCGAGTAGCTTGTGGTGTTTGGCACACTGCTGCTATTGTTGAGGTAATGGTTGGGTCTTCAAGTTCCAGCAACTGTTCTTCAGGAAAGCTTTTTACATGGGGAGATGGAGATAAAGGTCGTCTCGGGCATGGTGACAAAGAAGCTAGACTGGTGCCAACTTGTGTCGCTGCTCTTGTTGAACCCAACTTTTGTCAAGTTGCCTGTGGACATAGCTTTACTGCTGCATTGACAACTAAAGGCCATGTGTACACGATGGGTAGCCCAGTTTATGGTCAGTTAGGTGATCCTAAAGCTGATGGGAAGCTCCCTTCTCGTGTAGATGGGAAGCTTATGAAGAATTTTGTTGAAGAAATAGCTTGTGGTGCTTATCATACCGCAGTCTTAACCTCAAGAACCGAAGTTTACACATGGGGAAAAGGTGCAAATGGTCGATTGGGTCATGGGGATACTGAAGATAGAAATTCCCCATCACTGGTTGAAGCTTTGAAAGACAAACAAGTCAAAAGTATTGTTTGTGGAACTAATTTTACTGCAGCAATATGTCTTCATAAGTGGGTCTCTGGTGTTGACCAATCAATTTGTTCAGGATGCCGCCTTCTATTCAATTTCAAAAGGAAGCGGCACAATTGTTATAATTGTGGACTTGTATATTGTCATTCATGTAGTAGTAAAAAGTCTCTCAGGGCTTCCATGGCACCTAATCCCAACAAACCTTATCGTGTTTGTGATAATTGTTTCAGTAAACTTGCGAAAGCTTCGGAAATCAACTCTTCATCTCATTCTGCACTTAGTAGAAGAGGAAGTATGAATAAGGGATTAAATGAAGTTGCTGAAAAGAATGAAAAGTTGGTTTCAAGATCTCATGCTCATTTTGGAAGGAATTCTTCTCTGGAACCCTCTAAAGAAGTGGAGGGTGGATCATCCAAAAGAAACAAGAAACCAGACTTTAATCGCACACGGATTTTGCCCCTTCCAAATGGAGTTTCACAGAGCAATGCACTTAGTAACTCTAAATCTTCTAATCTAGTATTTGGGTCAACTAAGAAGTTTTTTTCAGCTTCTCTTCCTGGATCAAGAATTATGTCTCGAGCAACATCACCTACCTCAAGACGATCAAGTCCACCCCGTGCCACAACACCAACCCCAACTCTTTCAGGTCTTGCATCGCCAAGAATTATTGTAGACAATGCTAAAATGACGAATGATGGTCTGAGTGAAGAAGTTGTTAAATTAAGGGCTCAGGTTTGTGGATTATCTTGTAATCTATTTACGTTACTTAACACGCTCACTTATCATGGACAATAAGTTTGTAGCATACAAACCCTATATTGTAGAAAGCTTAAGTGCAGTGTGCTAATTTCTCATTCTCAAAGGCTATGAGTTTTTCTTTGGAAAGCACCCTGCATGAGGTGCTAACTTTGTGTGTTAAGCTAATTTCCACTGTTATGTAGGTGGAAGAACTTACTTGTAAAGCACAACTTCAAGAAATTGAGCTGGAAAGGACAACAAAACAGCTAAAGGAGGCTATTGCAGTGGCTGGAGAAGAGACTACAAAATGCAAAGCAGCAAAAGAAGTGATTAAGTCGCTTACTGCTCAAGTAAGTTAAATAGTTGAAAAGATGAAACTAGAAATTTTATTAATTCTGCCTTACGCACTCTAGGAAGGTTTCTTTCTGGGAGGAGAGTGATGCAATTAGTGAAGCCTAAAGTTGAATTAACTTGCTAAGAGTAATCTACAATCCAACGACAGAGACCAATATTTACCTGTTTATTCTTATTTTATAAGTCTATAGTTTTCAGAGACCAATATTTACTTGTTTATTCTCATTTCCTTAGTTATTTCCCTCCAAAATCAAGCATAGAGTTTTGAAGTGTTTTAAAACCAAGATAAATCAGGCTGACTGATTTTGTTGTTCCTATTGATGGATTCTCAAAATCATTTTCTGTGCATTGATTTCATTCAGTTTAATTCTCTTGTTATTTCTCATGGTGAAAATAATTCATGAAAGGACTGATAGCCTAAAAGTTATGAAATAAGCATGTAAACTAATTAATTTTTTGTTGTAAAAGAATAGAAGCCGTGAAACGGTAATTTCTTTGAAGGGACGTTTTATGTTTTCTCACAACTTCAGTTTGTTGGCAACCCCTTCTACTAATACCCTTGATTTCAGCTTTCGAGCTACCGTAGTTGATCGTTTGATCTAACCATTGAGAAACAAAACTTTTCCCAGCTTTTGTGGATACCTAAGTACTATATGCCAATGATCAAGGTATTTAGATAGGACTCTGGCAAACTTTGTAGGCATAACAAGTCAAATAAAGCTGCAAGGCTTTGGTACTCTGTATTTTACTCACATTCAGGAAATTTCAGAAAGTTCAACCAACCGATTAATGTATTGTGTGACCGTTTGCAGTTGTAATATTACAAGAAAGTCAATCTTCATCATCTGCATGTCTGTTTGATTCCTTGCAGTTTTATAATCATCATTTGTGTTAATAAATATAATATTAATGAATGTGTATGTTAACATGCATAATGCTTTATTTCATTGCTCCCTTAATCACAGTCTTTCATGGGTTTTAGTACCTACTTGTTTCTGTGCCAGATAGTTCTATATTTTATAACTTCTTTATGTAGTTAAAAGATAATTGCTAGTTTAACTCACTCATCTGATATTTATAGTTGAAGGACATGGCTGAAAGGTTACCAGTTGGAGCGACACTAAACAGCAGTTCACCTTCTTTCTCTTATTCTAGCCCAACTCCTCCTTGGGATGTTTCTTCTGCGGTCTTAGAGCAACTGAGCAGTCCCATGACTCTCCAGGGAGCAATTTCAAATGGTTCAAACAGCTTGGTCATTTCCAATGGATCGGACATTGGTGATAATCATACATCAAGTCAAACCGAATTGTCAAATTTTGAAGCAACAAGGAACAAAAACAGAACAACGAAGGCCGAACCCACTCAGGGTGATGAATGGGTTGAGCAAGATGAGGCTGGTGTCTATATCACCCTTGTTGCTTTGCCTGGAGGTGTCAAAGATCTTAAGCGTGTTCGCTTCAGGTATTTCATAATCATTTACTACCCAAGTATAAAAGCAGATCAGGGTTTTTGTTTAATGGTATCATACATGAGATTTGTGGCATTTTATTTAATAAGGTTCTGCGTTTCAGGAATGTAACTTCTTGCTAAACAAGGCTGAACTTTTTATTATCCTTTAACCTTCTCAAGCACCTTTTCAGACTTTGCTGATTCGGAGAATAGAAAGAACCCAGATCATCCTATTTGTTTATTTTGCACATTTTGCTGATTGCATAATTTCTTGTTATTATAATTTGATCTCTAGTAATTCAGTATGTGGTACAGACCTAATATTGGATCTTCATCGAATGAGTTCCTTGTTAAATTTATCTTTGATTTAGCGATTCCTTCGTATCTAATGATTAACATTTTGCATGTTTATTCCTTCAAATGCAGTCGAAAGCGATTCAGTGAGAAGCAAGCAGAACAGTGGTGGGCTGCTAACCGAGCTAGAGTGTATCAACAATACAATGTTTCCATGGTCGACAAGTCTAATGTAAGCATAGGAAGAGAAGGGTTAGCTCATTAATCTGCCACATTCAAAGCCCTGCTTCCGAAAAATCGGGAGTAAATGTTTTAGATTTTAGCTTCTGAGATCGAAGGAAGCACAGGCTCAGTACCCTCGATTTTGTGTTTGCAGTAAGGGTGAGAGGTAATTTCTTCCCTCAAATCTTGGCTTTGGCCATTTTGGTTGTTCACCGTAAATGTATCCATTTTTTGTTTTGTTTTAATTTTTTATTTTGTTTATTTTTTGGAGGGAAGTAGCAAGTGTAGGTAAGGCTGTGTAAATTCCTTGTAAAGTAGGTTCTGGGATGAAATTAACGTCGATGTAAATTCATTAAGGAATATATAACTAGACTTTACTGTATTCATTTATGAATGCATCTTCCATGTTTTCTCCTATGGATTCAGCTTTTTAAGCAAATTGCTGCAGAGCATGAATCAAACTTGAGATAATTACTTAAAAACCCCTTTTTACTTTTTTTTGGGTTCAAATTGAAACCTAACCTCTTCTTAATTAGTTTAGACGATAAAACTCTTCCTCCAATTTTTTTTCCACTTTTACCTTCTTCACTCTCGTAGGGTAGTCTTGCTCATAGGGTGTGCCAAGTAGCCCAACTGGTGGAGGGGACCGACTTGTGGTATGAATCGGCCTGTAGAGTCGGTTGACCCTTAGATTGATTGCTTGTAATCTAGGTCATCTCAATAGATGGTCTCCTTTGAAGGTAGATGGATATGAGCCCAATTAGAGCTAGGTCAAGACACTGGGTCGTATTTTGTCGTTAGTTTCGTGGTTGGACCTCGTTAGACTCAATACGATTTTTTACCTCTACAAATATATATTTCATTAATCAAAACTCTTGAAATGCTAAGATTAGTTCATGACTCTCATCTATTAGAATAATGATATTTATTTTAAATTAAAAAAAAATTAATTGTGAAACACATTCCAACACGACTACCAAATTTATTGACGATAAACAAATATTTGAAATTAAGAGTATGATCAAGAATTTCAGAAATCAATTTAGCTACTATCAAGCATTTTTAATATTTCATATTTAAAAAAAAAAATTGTTAAGAAGGGTATTTTAGTCTAGCTTGCGCGCACCAGACTAAATCCCTCCTCCCTGAACAAAACTTTTAAAACAGGGCAAATTCTGTGGTTCGTAGCCATCAATGATAGCAACCAGTGGGATTTGAATTTAAAGCCAAAGAGAGAGCAAACTTTTTGGCCCTAAACCTTTTATCACTCGACCACCCATTGATGATTTCATATTTAATTTTGTAAGTTATCTTGTACAGACTTATAT